>VNJQ01006627.1:0-71599 GCA_008042515.1 Drosophila truncata | reverse complement strand
TTACCGACTATATGCAATCGAACAAGAATTAAATACTCTACAACACACAATAGGTCTCTAGGTGAACCTAGGTGGCATTCACTACTTTTACCCTTTTAAATATTAGGTTTTACCAAAAATTTTTTTTTTAAGACGACACACTTAAAATGAATCTACAAAGACATTACAACGACTATGAACATTTCACAAAATTAAATATATAGTACAAACCCCATTGATTCAAACTCATTTTAAAGATTTATCAAGTTCTTATTTTTGGTTAAGTTTTTTTAGTTTAAGAATTGTCTAAATTTTCACGCTTTTTTCCTGAGGTTGTGACCTTAAAAAGTGAATTACGCAGAAAGTGCGCAAAAGTGCACTTTAATTTTTCATTCATATGAACAAGAATTGAATTACCTACAACCCAGTATTAATATTAAGGTGAAACTAGGTGAAACTCCGTTTATATCTCTAACTAAACATTAGTTTTTGTTATTGATTAATACACCCAAAAGCTCTGTTAAAAACACTCAATTACAGGGACAATCACAAGCAATCCAACATTTGATAATCGAAAACATATAGTACAAACCACTCTCTTTCGATGCCATAACAACTTTATTAATAAGTACTAAGTTTAGTGCCTTTTTTTATAAACTTTAAACGGACTCTTTTTTCCAAAAAAAAGCGCTCGTGGTAACGACACTCCGAACAGCTGATTTTAACAGCCGATAACTTAACAGAGCGTGCCTCTGTTAAAATTTCTGTTACGTAACATTGAAGTCTGATGTTATACTAACATAATGACGTCATTAAATCTTAATTTTAAGGACTTTCGAAAAATGGGTTTTTGGCCAGAAAAAGTGGTCATCCAGCCTATAGTGCAAGGGCGCCAGATGCGAATACGAATGGCGGCGAAAACGAATGTAATTGCAGCAAATGAATAAATGAGGCGAGGCAGACGAAGGCCACCGTATGGGGTGGCCAACAGAAGAGCCCCTTCCCCAACATCTCTCTCTTCCTCTTCCTTTCTCATGTGTGTGTGGCTTGAATGCAACGCATGTTTTGCCGCTTATTGCCCCGACAACAACAACAAGAGTAACAGCAACAGACAGCCGAGGCAACAGCAGCTACAAAAAAAAAATATTAAGGAAAATGAATGAAAGACAAGAGGGGCTACGAAAAGTAAGAACCCAAGAGATACTGTGTAAAAAACCAATTATAAAACAATTCGCAACATTTGTAATGTTATTTTTGATGCAGAAAGAGACAACAAAGCATACTTATCGCTTAATATTTCGGTATATGGTCACACTTTTTCTTTTTAATTATAACATAAATTTTTAGTATTAATCGAAGGTTTTTTTCATTTTTTATTTATAGATAAAGTCTCATGAAAATTTGCAATTTTCTAGAGAAAAACATTTTTGCATACCTTTTGCTAAATATTTTGGTATATGGTCACACTTTTTCTATTTTAATTATAATGTAAATTTATTGTACTAATCGAAGGTTTATTTAATTTTGTATTTAGAGTTTTATCTCTAAAACTCATGGAATTTAGCAATTTTCTAGAGAAAAACATTTCTGCAAGCTTTTTGCTAAATATTTTGGTTTATGGTCACACTTGATTTTTTTTATTTTATCTCTATTTATTTTGAGACTCTTGGAAATGTTAAAAATGATCAGCTGTGCCACCTTAAATCTTCTTAAATGAAAGATAGAGCTTAAATTATTTTTTAATTTCATTTTAAATGAAATTTTAATTAATTTTAATATAAATAAAATAAATAGCTGTCTCTGAATAGTATATACCCTTGGAGTCCATTTCGAGTGGCGGGTATAAAAATGAAAATGAGCAAATGTAAGCACAGTCTCTGCCCCATATCCCATATACACCTCCTTCGTCTGCTGCTCCTCCTTCTGCTTCTCCTGCTTCTGCTCCTCTTCCTCCCCTTTCTCCTCTTCCTCCTTATATCCGCCTGATCCCGGCCCTATCCTGCCATCCTGCCATCCGGCGCTGCTCCTCTCCCCGGGTGCTTCATAAATTCAAATTTGATTTTCATGTTGATTATGATGCGAGAGAGATGCGCAGATGATGATGGAAATGAAGATGGCAAATGGCAGTCGGAGGCCTCGGAGATGGAGCCACAATCAGAGCCAGAAATACACAGGCACAGACACAGGCACAGGCACACACGCACGCAGGCTCCTGATTATTATCCTGCGAGGAGAGTGTGTGTGTGTATGCGGTGACTCTGTTGCTTGTGTTTTGCATTCCACTTGGATTTTTATTTAAGCTTTTCTATCATCGTCGTTGTCGGCTTTTACGCTTTTCCCGTTTACGACTTTAACGAAAACTTTTTGGAGAGAGAAAGAGAGAGAGAGCCTTTATATGTTTGGCCCCAGAAGTGCCTCATTTTGGCCAGAAAACACACACCCACACACACACAGAGAGTTCTACCTACTCAGCACACCCGTCAAATGTGTCATTTTCCCCGAAATCTATTATTAAGTGACATCAGTTGCGATTTCCCGCAAGTCGCCTAAACATAATTGATGAGACAATTCATCAAAGCCAAGGCATTATGGCCAGAAACCTGTGTCTGTTAAGAGGTACTCTCTCTATCTCTTTGAATCTATGAATAGAGTGAAGAGGAAATACTCGTATATTTATTTTTTGAAGAGTTTTATTCCCTGTTATGAGTCTTGGAAACATTTGCAGACATTTGATACTTAGTTTCCGGTTTTAAAACTGATTGCTTTTGCTCATTTTCTACAATGTTCGGGAGGGACATGTTTTATTCAGCAGAATAACCCTTTTTCCGGATATCCATTCCAATTTGATGTGGGAAAATCTCTGTCCTGCCAGACTGGCTGACCGACTGACTGCCTTCCTGACTGCCAGCAAAATGGCCAAGACAATCAAACGTGGCCATAAAGTCAACTGACTTTATTACGGCCCTCCAAGCGCCACTCAGTTGCATCGTTAGCGCGGTTAATGCCCAAAAGCAGCGATGGCAATGGCAATGGCAATGCCACTGACGGCACCGATGACGGCGATGACAGCGATGCATTTTCCCATCTCCATCTCGGAGGCTGCATTTCTCTCTCCACCAACGATTGCCATTTCCCTGGCAAAACCAATACCAATCCTTGAGCCGAAAGGACAAAAACACACACACAAAAACACAAAAGCGAATGGCAGGCGACATATGGACGGACGTCATCGGACGAGGCGGGGGTAGAGTCCTCCGCCATAACAAGGCGACTGGCGGCAGCTGCTGGCGACACATTCACATTCACATTCACATTCACATTCACATTCACAATTCGCCAAACAGACGTCCGTATTCCGAATCCGCATCCGTATCCTCGTTCTCATCCTCATCCTCATCTAGCCTGCACTTTTGCATTGGAGCAAAACCGGAGACAAAAGACGCCGCTATGCGCCTTTCCTCCTGCCACCAATGTTGTATATTTTTCCCCGTAAAATTCTCAATTCTCAATTACAATTGTAATTGTAAAGGGCAATAATTCGGTGCAGCGACAAAAAAAGGAAAAGAAAAGGGGAAAGCCCATTTTTTGTAACAATTTTTGTTGAAAAGCCTTTTGGTTCATAGAAAATTATTAATAATTTCATATTTTTATATTTTAAAGTTGAAAAATTCACCTAGAAAAGATTTATATAATTAATTACTTCTAGAATTTATTTATTATTTTTTTTAAATTTATAAATAAGGCTCTAAAAAATGTTTCAAATGATTTTTGTGCATCACAGAAGATTTTATGGAATAATTTCTCCATATTTCACACATTAATTATTTATTTATTTATTAATTTGTGTTTATGGAAATACTGAATACAATTTCTTATTTTAAGGAAGTAAGACTAAGCCACATATTTGAAAATAAATACTTTTTTCCTAAATCTCCAACAAACTAAAGGCAATTTTTCACCAACAACAAATTTAATATCAATCTTGTTGGTGAAAAATTGCCTTTAGTTCGTTGGAGATTTTGATAACTTAAAAAATTTAATAAATATTTCAGAAGAGATCATATTTTCAGGCAGGTTTTTAAACCATAATTCCAGGCTTGAAGGCTTGAGGCAATTTTTCACCAACAAAATATTTAATATCAATCTTGTTGGTGAAAAATTGCCTCTTTCAAGCCTAGAATTGTGCTTTCAAAACCTGCCTAGGAAATAGGACCTCTTTTGCAATATTTATTAAATTAAGAAGTAATTTAAGAGAGTAAGACTAGGCGATTAATATTAAAATAAATTCTTTTTTAAAATCTTCAACAAACTAAAGGCAATTTCTCACCAACAACCAACAATAATTTTTCACCAACAATTTAATATCACACTTTGAAGCCTAGAATTATGCTTTAAAAACCTGCCTAGAAAAAAGGACCTCTTCTGAAGTATTTTTTTAATTTTTTAAAATTACCAAAAAGGGTATCCGCTCTTCTCTTATTATTTTGCTATAAACTTGGCCCGTGGCGAAACCAACAGGTGGACCCGCATCCGGTGTCATAACAACCAGCGGAGGCGAAACAAAGGACACCGGGCACCGGGAAAATGGGAAACTCTGGCTAAATGGCGAACCGTTGACAGCCTCCGTCCGGTTCAGTCCGGTTTCAGTCCGGTTCAGTCCGGCTGTTATTGAAATTTTTCGAGCGTATGTCGTCGATTGGTCGAGTTACAGAGAGCCAAAGTTGAGAAAGTAAATGGTGGGGGAAGGACCATGGGAAACCAGCTGGCAGCGTGGCCATTAAGTATGCAACAAATTGCACCCAGCCAGGAGCAGGAGCAGGAGCAGGAGCAGAAGGATGAAGAGCCAGTCGCCAGGACAGCGGCAATTGGCAATCGGAAAATGGCTGCAGCTGGAATGTAATGAGCGGTGTTCGAGGAATTTCCCAATGAAATGGTGAAAATCAAAAATCAAAAAGGAAGCTGCAACTGAAACTGAAGCTGAGGCCGAAGTCCTGGCAATTAAAGCTGGCAAAAAAATATCCTTGTAAAAACCAAACACAGAGTGAACGTTATGAACACGAATTTCATATTCACAAGGTTCAGGCAGGGGTAAATCATGCATTTTACGACGACGACCCTCACCTCTCCTTGTTAACCCTTTTCCAACTCCTTCTCCTCCTCCTCCTCGGCGACTAAGAAAAATGTTGCCCGACTGTACCTAAAAATGGAATCGAATTGATCAACTGGGAATGCCTAACACCCGTCGTCGTCGTTCTATCTCTCTCCTTGCCTCCTGGCCCCGCTCTTCTGTGCTCTCAAGGTAAACCAGCCATAAACTCGACATAACCTCACATAAACTTGAAAAGAAGAGTGCCACCTAAAAAGGGCCCCCAAAATGGAGCGGAGCGGAACGAGGCGACCGTCGTAAAGCAGCTGTTGCTCCTGTGCGTGGCGTGTCCTTGCCACACACTACAACTCACACCTATGGCCCCCAGGCACACAGAGAAATGGGTGAATGGGAATTTTGTTTATTTAATTTTTTCATTGGGGAATTTTTGATGCCATTTTATATTATTTTATTTATTCATTTAGTATTTAAATTTATTTAAAATATTTATTTAGGAAGTCAGGAAGCCAGAGTTGGAAATATTTAAGTCTATGTCTATAAAATATATATTTTTTTTAAGTTTTAATGATTAAGAAATCGCTGGGGTTCTGAAACCCTTAAAAATGTGTCTAAAAAATGCTATTATACTTTTTAGGTATCAATATTCTATGTAAAATTGATAAATTTGCATAATAAAAATGATACAATATTTTTTTATTGTAAAAGATAAATAAAATACAATAAAAAATAAAATAAAAAATATTGTAGCATTTCTTAAAGAAAGTTGAGAGGGTTTTTAAGACCCCAAGTATTATAATAGATCTCCTGAATTATTTTTTTTTGTAATATTTCTAAGTTTTAAAGAGATGTTCTTTTTTTTAAATAATATTTATTGTGTTATTTTTATTGTAAACGATTAATTAAATAATAAAAACATGAATTTGTTTATTTATTACAATAAAAACAATATTGCAGCTTTTTTTAAGGAACTTTTAGAGGGTTTTTTAACCCCAAGAACTTTCTTAGATCTCCTGAAATATTTGTTGTACTATTTTTAAGGCTTAAAGAGATCCTTCTTTCTTTTATTGGTTTTTTCCAATTTTAAATTATTAAATTTCCTGACTCAGTTGCCTTCTCTGCTAAATTATTTCCCTAAATCCCCCTCATTTTGACTTTAAAGTATATTTTTCGCTCAGTGCAGTATGTGGGAATGATGTAGGGTATGAGAAGAGACAGGGAGACACAGAGAGAAAGGGAGAGAGACGTCGACCGCCGCAGAAGGCAACAAAATTCAATTTACTATGCGCGCTTTATGGCCGATTCCAGCCGTGTGCTTGTGTGGGCAAAAGGCCAACCTCTCCTCTCCCCTTCCCCTCACACTAACCTAACCCAAGTTTATGGCCAACAGAGCTCCAGTCAGCTTCTAACTCCTGCTCTTGGTCCTGGGTCTGCTTCTGTTTCTGCTCCCTGCTCCCTGCTTCAGCCTGGGCCCGCAGACAGAAGTAATTACAAGTGTTTGCTTATTAAGTTCCATGGCTCATTAGGCGGCGACGATAAACGACGCTGGAAGAGCAGCAATCACCATGTGATCTACCTCGCGGGGCGGAAGGACGTGGTCTGGGGATTTTGGCGAGTGGCAGGACACCGCGGGCCATCGACACCGCATTAAGCCAACAGCAACATCATCAGGAAGGATACAGGGAGAGAGAGAAAAAGCAACCAGCCAGTGCTGCGAGCTATAGGAGTTTAGGTAGAATTAGAAAATATTAGGTAAAAGTTAAAAAAAGGAATGAAAAATTTGAAAATTTTTATAGAGATATTTGGGATTTTTCTAGCTTGAATTTGGAGAGTTTTTAAATTATTTTATCTTAATTTTCATGCTTTAAATGAATATATTTGAAGATAAAAGCTGAAAATAAAGGTTAAATTTGGAAAAAGAACTCATATAAAATTTGATCATTTTTATAGAGATATTTGGGATTTTTCTAGCTTACATTTTGGAGAGTTTTTTAATTATTTCAATTTCAATTTCATGCTTTAAATGAATATATTTAAAGATAAAAGCGGAAAATAAATTAAATTTGGTTAGGATAGAGATATTAGGGATTTTTCTAGCTTGAATTTGAAGAGTTTTTAGAGATATTAGGGATTTTTCTAGCTTGAATTTGGAGAGTTTTTCTATATTTTAATTTCAATTCCATGCTTTATATGAATATATTTAAAGATAAAATTAAAATTTAATATTATGACATCTTTTATAATATTTTATAGTATTTCTATAATTCTATTAAATATATTTTGTATATTTTATTTATTATTCATGTTAAAAATCGTTAGAAATTCCCTGCCACAAGTCACAGAACTTGACAGCTCTGACATCGTCATTGCAGGGAGCAACAGGAGACTTACACGGCCGCTTAAGCCCGAGTCGTCGCATTATCTAATTGTCAGTCTTAGTGCGGGGATTACTGTACTAATTTTTTTTGCTCAACCCACAGTCAACCGCCTGACCTTTCACACCCCTCACACTCTCTTCTCCCCTCCTCCATGTGTGTCGGCCAAAAGAGAGACTAAGCCAGGTCGCTCGTTCCGCGCTGTGTGGCCATTGGCAATCAGCGAAATTGTAAAACCGTTAACAACACAGCCTGGCGGCAGGTAGGTTTCGGAGGTAGGTTTGGACCTGGCTGAAGGGAAGGGGGCGTGGCTTTGATTTGATGACCAAATTTTGTGGCCGACAGTCGAAAATTGGTCCATCAACGGGGAAAATGCAGGTTTCAGTTTTCAATTGCTGTCATTTATTTTCTGTTACGGATTTAAGTCGGTTCTAGATCGGGAACAAAACGGGAAAGATAATGGTTAACAAAGATAAATGAGAAAAAAAGATAAAATGAAAAAAAAGATAAAATAGAAAAAAAAAATAAAATAGAAAAGAAAGTAAGACAGGATTTTAATTTTAAATATTATTGATAAATCAAATCAAATAAAATCGAATTAAATCAAATTAAATCAAATTAAATCAAATGAAATCAAATTAAATCAAATTAAATCAAATTAAATCAAATTCAATCAAATTAAATCATATAAAATTAAATTAAATCAAATTAAATCAAATTAAATCAAATGAAATCAAATTAAATCAAATTAAATAAATTTAAATCAAACTAAATCAAATTATATCAAATTAAATAAAATTAAATCAAATTAAATCAAATTAAATCAAATTACATCAAATTACATCAAATTACATCAAATTACATCAAATTACATCAAATTACATCAAATTACATGAAATTACATCAAATTACATCAAATTACATCAAATTACATCAAATTACATCAAATTACATCAAATTACATCAAATTAAATCAAATTAAATCAAATAAAATTAAATTAAATCAATTTTGACTGCCAAGAAATTCAAATTCTATAAAAAAGGTAAATGATTTTCCCCTTAAAGCTTTCCCCAAGAATTTTCCATTTTATTTCCTCATTATTTTGAAATCTACAGTCAGGTCACACCTAATCCCATCTGGCTTCTGCCAATTTCAATTTTCTTCTTCACTTCCCGCCACTTGACCCTTTCATTCTTTCATTCTTTCATTTTTTTTTCAACATTTCCTTGTGCCTGCCGTCTGCCAATTACCAATTAAGCTTTGCTTAAAGCCCAATTAATACCCTCTCTCTGATTACCCGCCCCCATTTTCCCCAATGCCCCCTCTGGGCAGCGTCGTCGTCGTTGCCGCCGCCGTCATCACCATCATCAATGCAATTATTGACAACAAAGCTGGGCGCTGTGCCAAATCCCAGCCAGAAGCGGCAATCGACTAACTGGGGCGACGGGCGCCACTCCAAGTCATCCATTGGACACGACAACGACACATGGAGCGTCATCATCTCCTGGGGGTGACTCTGGGGGTATGCCTGGGATGCTGGGTTGCTGGGTTGCAGCAGCAGCAGCAGCAGCAGATTGGGGAGTGCTGATTGGGAGTGGGGATTTGCCACACAATACCAAAAATGGAGCTGCTGCTGCAGCAGCCCAATGATGACCCACGGCATTTCATCTAACCGAAAATTTGCAGGCATACACTTAGCGTAAAAATTAGTTAATTAGAATATGAAATAAAAAAGGATAAATTAGGATATGATATGCCTGAGCTAATAATATTTAAAGATAATATATTAGTGATTTTTTGTAAACTTCTTTGAAAGACTTAAAAATTTTCTTTGATAGAAATTTAATATATTCTAAAAATACCAAGAGATATTCTTTAAAGTGCCTTGAAATCCCTTAAATCTTTTTTGTTTTCTATTAATTAGTTAATTTTGATATGAAATAAAAAAGGGAATATAGTAAAAAAAATTAAGCAGCTTTAACTGAGTTAAACATAAAATATTTTTTTTTTTTCTCTCCCAGATTTTATTTAAAATCTGTCCCTGCAGGGACAATCATTAAATTTTGTGAAACATAAAATATGACTGATTTTTTTAAACGTTTTTGAAGTGTTTTTTACATTTTTTCTTTGATAGAATTATTTCATTATTATATAAATTCTAGAGATATTCTTTTAAAGTGCCTAAGATCTTCTTTATTTCCTATTAATTAGTTAATTCGAATATGAAATAAAACAGGGAATATAGTAAAAAAAATTAAGCAGCTTTGACTGAATTAAATAAAAAATATTACACATTTTTTAAAGCTCCTTTTGAAAGATTTAAAATATATTCTTTGATAGAAATTTAATTAATTATTAAATTCCAAAGAGATATTACTTTAAAGTGCCTAAAAAGCCCTGAAACCTTCTGTCTAAAATAAGACTTTATTTCTTAATAATTTCTTCAAATCCGATTTAATAACACATATTTTTTTGTAACTGTGTAATAGCCGCTTTTGGCTTTTCAATTGGTCCTTTTGGCTGTTGGGGGTGTTGGGACGACGTTTGGTAAGTGAAAAATTGGTCACTGATTAAATTCAACACGTTGTGGGATTAACTAACTTGTTTTTTATTTCCCGCGCCGAAATTGTGTTGTTAACTTTTGGGGGCCTTTTGGAAAAAAACCAAGAAGAAAAAAACCAAAAAAAAAGAACAGACGACGGACATATCCCAGCCGCAGACCAGCAATTACTCTACCCCAAAACAGTCCTGGACAACCCGGAAAACCTCCTCAAAACCCCCTTGAAAAAGCCCCTGTGGAAGAGCCTCCCAATCGGCGGGTCCTCGGAGGCATTCAGACAAAACACTCGCGCGATTCTCGACAGGCGCGCCAGCGTGGGCGTAATTTTTTCTTTCAATTTTCCCTCCAGGGCTAGTCAACAAATGTCCCAGCCTTCAGCTCCCAAGCTCCCTCCTAGCCCCCTCTTCATTCGGTGTTGCGTCATTAGAGAAGAAGAGCATAAAAATAAGTCCAAGGATCGAAGATGAGAATACCCTTTATGATTATTTACTTAGACTTTGATTACTTTAAATATTATTTAAACTGTTATGTTATGGCTAAAGTTGGTTACAAAAATCCACTCGGGTTTCTTAATTAAAAACTAAAAATGGAGAATAATCAGAGATGCCCCAAAGTGGTGTGTGGGATACCAAGAACAGGAGGCTGCCGCCGGCGGGGAATCGTTTTTGTTTTTGAAGTTTGCCCAACTGGAGCAGCCGCGGATGCTGCTGCTGCTGTTGCTGCTGCTGCTGTTGCTGCTGCTGCTGTTGCTGCTGCTGCTGTTGCTGCTGCTGCTGTTGCTGCTGCTTCTGGAATGGGAATGCGAATGGGATTGGGATTTGGATTAGGAATAGGAGACCGCAAGCCGGAGTGGGCGTGAATGGGACTGTGGCTGCGGTTGTCTGGAGCTGCTGCTCAGCTTTGCAATGCAATGCTGCTGCTTGCAAGGCGGCCAAAAACCTGGCCAACAACTTGGGGCGACTTTTTGCACTCATTTCGCACGTTCAAACAATGGAGTCCCGGGGTTTTTCGGGGGAGCGCAGCCAGCGAAATGTAATTGGTGGAGGAAGAGGACACACAGGACACGGGACAGGATATGGCCCAAGGATAGGGAAGTAGCTACAGCAAGGAACCAAAACTGTGGCACGCAGCAGGCAGGCGACAAACAGTTTGCCATGCAGTTGGCTGCTTAAAAATTTGCTTATAAATATTTTTAAAAATATTTATAAATTGGTAATTTCCAGAAAATATTTATTATAAATATTTTTTAATTGTAATTATATTTTTTTAGCCATATAATGATTTTTGGGATATCCCAGAGGGATTTTTCTTATTTTAAAAAGTTTTTTCTTCTAAATTTCTCATTTTCTAGACAGCAAACGGTTTGCCATGCAGTTAAATCCTTTAAAATTTGTTTATAAATATTTTAAAAAATATTTATCGATTGGTAATTTCAAGAAAATATTTATTATAATTATTATAAGTATTATTATTTAATTTTAATTAATATTTTTATATTTTTTAAATTCTAAGAAGGCTTATTTGTTATATTTTTTAAACTCTAGAAGGCTTTTTTGTTCTATTTTTTATGGGGGTTTATTTTTCTATATTTCTTTTAGACTTTCTGAGGTTCCTTTATATTTTTTTATATTTTTTTAACCATATATTATTCCTATACAATTTATATATATTTTTTTTTTTTAAACTCTGGAATCTGGGCTACATTTTTATCCTTGTCGGCTGGCTGTTTCAAAAAGATACTTGGATACTTGGGATACCTTCTGGGTGCCGTGGCTTCCGGTGTGGACATAGGCGGGAAAACATCAGAGAAAGAGAAAGAGAAGGAGAGAGGGAAACAGAGAAAAAGAGAGGGATATAGGGAAACAGAGAGAAAGAGAGAGAAATGCGGGAAAAACTGCGAGGGGGAAAACGCAGAAGGCATTAGGGGCATCAGCCGCACACGAAAATACAGTTAGCTTAAAGCATTTCCCGTATTTTACTGTCACGGCCTCTAGGTTGTCTGTTTGTGTGTGTTACTGTGTGTGTTTGTGTGTGTGTGTTTGTGTGTGTGTGTGCCTCGAGGGGGGCGTGGCCGGGGTGGTGCTTTGGGGTTTCCTACTTTGGTCGTTGTAAATTACTTGATTCGTTGTTGGAATTTAATTAACATTTTCCTAAGTTTTACTTTTTGAGTCTCTTTTTAGTAACTCCCTCTGGCTGTGTATGTGTCTGTTTGTGTGTGTGTTTACACTCTCTTTCCCTCTCTTTCTCAGTCCTGGCACTATCTCTCTCACTCTGGCAGTGACAGGCCTTTCATGCGGGCAGCAGGACCCCCGGAAAACGCTTAGGAGTTGTTATGTTTACACATTCGAGCCGAGTCGAGTCGAGTCGAGCCTTTGTATTTCTCTCTCTTTCGGCTCGAGCTGAATGTACATTTTAAAGTGCAGATAATTGCGCGTGTAGACATAATGGATTTTCCGACTATTTATGTGGTTATCCCACACAAACACACACACAGCACTCCAAAAGGGAAAGCGGCCTGTCTAACTGTATATTTTAGTGTTGGAAAAATTGTGCGAGTTAACAAAAATGGTTTTTAATTGAAGTGTTCCTAAAATGAAACACACTATTTGATGGGAAAGTGTCTGAGTTTTGTATTTTTGTTGATATAATTTCAGAAAGTGCTTTTACGAGTATTTGAAATTAAATTTTTAAAATTAAATTAAATTGATTAGAAAGGAAAACTATAAATCAGGTTTTAAGCTTCTATATTTCTTTTTTCCACTCCTAATTAGTCTCACATTTAATAAGTTTTACCTTCAAATATTTTTAAATATAAATTCTAGTTGATTTAAAATTATAGCACAAAAGTATGCAATGATATGCTTTACTTTAAGAGGTTCTGAAATAATTTAAAGCCTACTTTCGGGCAGCAGCACTTAAAGCAGTTCAATTTCAAGCAGTTAAATTTCAAGCTTCCTTTGGCTTGCATTCTCAGATTAATTATGTTTACACACAAAAACTCCTTGGACACCAAGGATAGGCATAAATGCATAAACTTCCTGGCAATTTACAGGACATCCCCGGAGACCCAGACCCAGCAAAACCCAAATCCTGTGACAGTCGCCTCCATATGGATGGCAATTTCAAAGGGAATTCCAAATCAAGCCGGGGCAACAACAATAACAATTACAATACCAGAAAAATAGCTATGGCAATAACAATAACAAAAAAAGGACAAAAACTACGGCAAACAATTGCAGAATCATTTACATAAAACAAAAAAAAAAAAGAAAAAATTGAACGCAGAGAGCAGAGTGAGCGAGAGACAATGCAAATAGAGTAAAATTAAGCAAATATAAATAAAATGCATTGCTCCAAAAAAAGCATCAACTGGAAAATGAAATGGAAACGCATGTGTGTGCAACAAAGGATATACAGATGTGTGCGTGTATGTGTGTGGGCAGGATAATGCACATGTAGAAAATGAAATCAAATGCAATAAAATGCTCTGACATGATGCTACGATATGTTACAGCCCACTCTTACCTTTTTTTTTTTGTTGTTGTTCTGATGATTCTGATAATAAAACAAAATGATATCGGGTTGAAAATCATATGAAATTGAAATGAACCAAATTGCATTTGCCAATCCATGGAATATATATGCACGGAATATGTATTATTCCTTTCTGGTTCACACGGCGTATGAGCAATGCGGGCAGCCGACAGCTTTTCTGGCCATAATACCTAACCTAATGACTTAATTCCTGAGGCTTAACTATGCTGCATTTGTACTTGTATTTTTTTCCATAACAGATGATTTTGGGTTTGGGAAATCATTGAGTTTCCTTTTGCCCCAATAATAATGCCTAATATATTTTGTATTTTGCGTTGCGTTAGAGAGCCATTAATTGGGATAATGGCAGCATAAAATACATTTACCTTTGGTAAATCCAGCAAAATGGTTGAAATATAAAACTGACAATAAACGAGGAATAATGCTAAGGGCTTGCAGAGTTGGAAATTCAAATGGGAAATGAGGGGAAATTCGAGGAAAATTAAGATGAATTATATTCTAATTGAAAATTAAGCAAAACTGGCTAAGGTTTGAAATTAAATTTAATCGTTTATGGAGCTTAAGAATTGTATTTAATTCATATTTTAGCAAAGAAGTTTGATTAAATAATTATTAAATTATTTTGAATTATTTACTGGCTTTTTCTCTCTTTAAATTATATGGTTTTACATTTATTTGTAATTTATTTTGTATTTAATCCATAGTTTAGCAAATAATTTGTATTAAATATTTAATAAATTATTTGCCGTAATGTTCCTTCTTTAAATTAAATTGTTTTACATTTATTTCTAATTTATTATGTATTTAATTCACCTTTCAAGCAAATAACTTTACTTAAATATTCATTCAATTATTTGCCGTAATTTTCCTTTTTTAAATTAAATTTCTGACAATTATTTCGGTTACTATTATGTTTTTAAATATATTCCGCTGTCCAAACAAAAGATGAGAAGGCACTGAAGTCACATCAGAACTTGCTCCTATCCACATTCATATATCCTTTGTTCCTTTCGCCGGGGCTCGTGGCTCTCCTGCTGCCATTTTTCCCTCAATATCGTCGTTGCGCGTAATAAATATTTACATTCTGAGGAGTTTCCGAGTGCTGTTCGCGCAAGCAAACAAACTTAATTTTTTTTTTGTTTTTCTGGGAGGCTGTAACAGGATGCAGGATACAACTACAATCCTTTTTTTCACTGGCTGAGCGCGCGCCTGAACGAACGCTTGACAATGTAAGCTCAAACAATTTCATTTCCAAAAACAAACATATACACACAGGATACTCACACACACAGGACACGTACGCAGGCACGCACACACACACACACACACACACACACACAGACACACAGACATAACGGTACATTAATTGATAATTGTTTTGTGCTCAAAAGAAATTAAAGAGCAGAGCCTGGGCGCTGCTGTCGTCTTCACGGCCTTTCGCCCTGCCAGCCACCCACAACCTTTCTTCTTTTTGTCACCCCTTTGTCACTCCTTCTCTTTTCACTTTTCACTCGTTCCCCTATCCACCTCCACTCCACCTCCTTTGCACCCCTTTTCCTCATCCCTTTATGCCCCATTACACAGCAGATGTATTGCGAAAAACGGGAGGCAGACGGAAATAAATAAATGGAGAAAGAGCGGCCACACACACATCGGGGGCACAGAGAGCAATTCTCTGATTTTCTGAATAATAATGTTACCTAAATTACTTAAAAATTGAAGGTTACAAAATAAAAGGTATAAATAATTGTATATTATTTTAAAAGATTTTTTGTTATTAAATTTTAATTAAGAAAAACATACAAATAATTATAAAACCCGTTTTGTGCTCAGTGCCACCTTTTCGTATGTTTCTAATACAATCTGCCCCCCAAAAACTCTTTTTTCCTGTAAGCTTTTTTTTGTTTTTTTTGGTTTTTCATTAACTTTTTGCGTTGGCTGCTTGTTTCGGACATGTTCAAGGTGCCACGCCCCTCGGACGCCCGCGGGCAACTTAATTGAACGATTAGTTTTTGTACGTGAACCAAGCCTGCCTCCAGGATGGTTCTACCAACGAGTTTTAGCCATTTTAATACCTGCTAGAAGTTACTCATTATCGAAAAGGGTATATATTCTTAAGGGTATTATATAGTTTTTGAATTTCTAATATTTTTTTAGCTACAAGAATTATTTTTAGATTATTGTATGAGTTTTTAGAAAGCTTAACAATATTTTAGGATAATAAATATAATATTAAGAGTATTCAGAGTTCAGTAACTCTGATATAATAATCCCTTATATGGAACTCCCAGAAGTAGATTAACAGCAAACTAGATGCTAGAAGTTGGCATTACCAAAAGAAAACTCACAAAGCTTCCCTCTAAAATAAAGATATTATTTCCACTTAAGCTTCTTCTTTCAGTATTTCGCAGTACTTCAGTATTTCACAGTATTTCAGTATTTCACAGATACCCCCAAAAAAGTATGCTATAAAATGCAAGCTTGCAATTTTCCCAGGTATTTCATAGTCAGTACTTCTCTTTCTCCTTGTTGTGGTGTCCTGGTCACTATTTAATTTTATCTTCTCCGCTTTGGCTTTTATTTTCGTTTTTATCGCTGCTGTGAACCAAACTATGTACAACAATTTGCCACGCCCTCAACCCCCAACCCACGAAAGAACCGGAAGAGCAGGGAAAGGGAGACACAACACACACACACACACACTCGCAGCGAGAGAGAAAGAGATAGATAGAGGAAGATAGTGGTGCGAAAGGCGGCAGAAAAAGTCAAATGGCAAAGCACTAAAAAGTCAAAAGGCCACAAGAAGAAGCAACGGCAACAGCAACAGCAAGTAATAGTAATGACAACCAGTACACAAACAACAAAAGCAGACAAAAACAACACCAAAGAACAACAAATTCAAGAAGAGATGGCAATATAATGAGGGAGAGGAAGAGGAAGGAGGAGGGGAAGAATCAGGAGGAGGAGAAGGAGGAAGAAAAGCAGCTACGAGAGGTAAGAGAAGTAGGGGAAGCGCAAAAGTTAAAATAAATAAAACAAAGGCAAACGCATGAAATGACACAACAGAGACAAAGAATTAGGGTGGCTTCTATCAGAAGGGGGGGGAGGTAGGCACAGTTAGGGTGCTGCTGCTGCTGCTAATGGGGAGGTGACTAAGGGCTGGGGTTGGGGGGCCGGGCGACAAAACGTGGCCAAAACGACATGGCGGCGAACCCGCCTAAAAATGACAGCAAACGTGGCAAGATGTTGCTTTTAACAAAATAAACACAGCAAGAAAATTAGTGGATATTTAAGAAAATGAGAAATATTTTTTAGTAATAAATTATAAAGAGTTTTGATAGTTAAAACTTTCCTGAAAAAAATATAATATAAATATAGAAAGAAAATTTCCTTTATAAATTTATATATTCTTTAATAAATCAAATAAATAAAGCTTAATTTTCTGGGAAATAAAATTAAATTTTAAATATTTATTTACCGTATTTACAAAAATTATTATAAATATTTTTTAGAGATAAAATATGAAGAGTTTTGATAGCTTTTAAGTTAAACCTTTCTAGAAAAACTACAAAAAATATCATAGAAAGAAAATTCCCTATACAAATTTATATATTTTTTAATAAATCATTAAAAAAGTGTAATTTTTTGGGAAATAATACTAAATTTTAAATATTTACTTACCATTTTCTTGGAAATAATATTAAATTTTAAATATTTTTTTACCATTTCTTATGTATATTTTTAGTTGCTATAGAAAGGTCTTAAAAATATTATTAGAAATAAAATATAAAGAGTTTGGATAGCTTTGCAGAGTTAAAACTTCCCTGAAGAAACAACAAAATAATCACAAGAAAATATCCTTAAAAAATATATATAAAATTAAATTTTGAATAAATATTTACCATTTCTTGTGTATATTTTCAGTTGCTGTGTAAGGGCCTGTGTTAAAACCGAAGCGTTAAATAGTTGAAAACACTTTTTGGAGCTGGTGGGGAAGATAATTTAAAGCAACACGAAACACCCGAGACTCTGGACTGCAAGGAGACTCCTGTTCCCAGGATCCTGGCGTTGCCAGCTACCAGTTTTCCTCCAGTTCTCCTCCTGATTTCGCCTGCTATGTGTGCCTCCTTTTCGAATGGCAACTGTTGATAATGATGATGGAGAGATGATGCCAAGCTACAGTGAAGACCCGGAAGGATCGGCAGGCAAAAAAAAAAGGTAAGGTTGTTTAATCAAAATCTTGGTGAAATTTTGCACCTATGAATTTAAACCATTTAATGGCAACGCTTCATTAGCTGGCAAATATTATGACAAAGTGACCTCCGGGACTTGGTCAGCTGGAAATCCTTTGTGCCGCCGTGCGCTGCGGTTTCCTGCGACAACTTGCCGCTGCTGCTGTTGCTGTTGCTGTTGCTGCTGCTGTTGCTGCTGCTGCTGCTGTTGCTGCTGTTGCTGTTGCTGCTGCTTCTCTTGTTGCTGCTGTTGTGGGTATATGAATGTTGATGTCACTGTGGGCCAACTGTGGGCTCCTTGAGGTCGCCTGCCTGGGCACACGCGCGTGAATTCAAACGCTGCACGGCAGGTGGGCGGTTGGGCGTTGCCTCGCCACTGTCTTGTATCTCTGCGTATCGCTGTCTCTTTGTGTGTCTCTCTGTGTGTGTTTGTACACACGCGGTAATTAATTTTATTTAATTTTCGACAACAATTCAAGCGACAAGAGCACAAGGAGGGCCCAGGCCAGCCAAAAAGTCAGGCAGCACAGGAAAAAACAAGTTAACAAAACGTCAACAATGTACAAGAGGGGAAAACCGGCTAAAATGGTCAGCAACAAAAAAATATAAAGAAAACCAGAAACAGAAAAAAAAATATAAAGAAAACCAAAAACACAATAAAAAAAAAATAGAGAAAAAGAGAGATGAAGAAAACAAAGAATGAATGCTTCACCCACTCACAGTTTCCTGACACTGTCCAAAAAAAATAAGAAACTAAGCAGAAAATTCTATAAATTATTAACCATAAAATTCTCTCTATTTAAATTCTATTTCTGTTAAAGAAAACTCTTTAATATCTGCCTTAAAAATCTCTAAAAAACCAAAGAATTCCCCAAAAACCAGGCTAATTTTCTCCACACACACACAGCACACAGTTTTTAAATTGTTTTCCCTACTTTTCGGGGCAACTTTCCTCAGCGAACTCTGTGGCTTTGCTCTTTCTCTCTCTTTCTCTGGTTTTATATTTTATAAATACCAAAAAAAGTTGATAGTTTATTTCATTTTTCTGTAGCAAATTTCGCTCTAATTAAATTAAGTTCTGGCTCTGCGTCTGAAATTCGTGATTTTAATCGAGTTTTTTTTTATTCTTTGCATTGTTTTCTTTCTTTCTTTTTTTTTGTTTGGAAGCGTGTCTTGGCGATGTCCTTTGTCCAAAAGTCCATGCAAGGGGGCACATAATTATCAGCCACATCAGCCGCAGACGACAGGACTTTGACTTTTAGAGGGAGCCAAAAAGGACGACGTGGACAGCGTGGACAGCGTTGGGGACAGCGAAATTGGCGAAACGTAACGAAACGAAGTAAGAAAACAAGTTTAACTTAATTGTCAACATTGTGCCAGGCGGACACAAACAGCAGCTCGAGCAGCCCCGGCAACAATGGAAGGATAAAGGCAAAGTCAGTGAGTGAGGTTTCACTGAGATGGCCAAAAAGACGCACCAAAGTGGCGAAAGGACAAAAAGCAGGCAGCTAAAGCGGAACGCAAACAGGGGTAGGGAGGGGTAGGGGGAGGGGGAGGACAAGGACGAGGACGAATACCAAAACGGAAGGACATAAAGTAACGGCACTAATGATGGAGCACGCCATCGCTCTTGAAAGTGGAATGAGAGATAGCGCCAGCCAGGAGCAGGAGTTGGAGTTAGAGCAGTTATAATCGTCGAAGGGAAAGTCCTTTGCTGAGGTGGAAAAAATAGAGATAAAAAGGAGACAAGATTATTTCTAAAAATTATAGTTTTATATTTTTAAACATTTATTTTTATGAAAAATAATACAAAATACTAGAATTTGAAGAGATATGAAATATAGCTATAAAAAGGAGCCAAGAATATTCGTGAAAATAATAGTTTTATATTTTTAAACATTTATTTTTATGAAAAATAATACAAAATACAATAATTTGATGAGGTAGGAAAAAGTAGCAATAAAAGGGATAAAAGAATAATAGTTTTATAACTTTAAACATTTGTTTTTATTAAAAATAATACAGAAAAAAGTATAGATTATTATTATTCCAAGATTACTCCAAAAAATAATATCTTCATTTTTTAAAACATTTATTTTTATGAAAAATTAAAATTTGTTGGTATTATTTTATAGAAAAAATGCAAATAAATTTAATTCCGATATTTAATGCCACAGAAATCGATTTAAATCAATCATTTTATAGAAAAATCCCGATAAATTTAGTCCCGATAAATTTAATCCCAAAAAATTTAATCCCGATAAATTTAATCCCGATATTTAATGCCACAGAAATCGTTTTAAATCGATGCCAGGCTCTAGTTTTTCAATTGATTTCCAATCCATTACGGTTTTTGCTTAATTCATTAAACAGGAAATATTATTAGAAAAAAACTTGTATTAAAAAACAGCTCAGCTCTCAAAGGTATTCCACAAATACTTACTTGAAGTTCTTCCCCCATTTATATGGAAATTGTCACCTGTACTTTCCATTTCAAGACGCTTGCCGGCGCACACGAAGAACAACAACAACAACAGCAACAGCAACAGCAGTAGCAGCAGCGAGGAAAAAACAGCAATCAAATGGCAGCGTGCTAATGAGACTCTAAACAAGCCCCCGCAGGCGCCAGGGCCATTAACTCTTGCCGCCGCCACCTTCCCAGGGAAGAAAGCAAACCGAAAACGAAAACGAAACCGAAACGGAACGCATGCCAGCACGCTTCTCATAACCCTTAACACTCACTCACACTCACTCGCTCTCTCGCACGCTTTCCTCGAGGAAAAATGGCAGGCAAAACAAACAGCAACAAGCTAAGCAGCGTGCCTTGGCAATAAAATTTAAAAGCGTGATTATTTTTAAGTAAGCAAAAATACGACAAGGAGGGAGGAAGGGGGGTTAAGCGAAAGCAAAAATAATATAAGGCGTGCTTAAAGGAAGCTTTCAGCGAGGACTAATTATGATTTGTGGCAGGCCAGAGAGCTAATTGCGACTAAATTTAGAAGTCTGAAAATAGAAGGAAATGCAAAAAAAGTAACCGCCAAAAAGAGGTTGAAATTCAAATTTGAATTTGAATTTAAAAACTATCGATAACACATAGCAGATGTGTACACACTTTATTTTTATTGAAAGTATATTCCAAGGGCTTGAAACTTTGCTATGCCATAATTATGGTAAACCGTGGCCTTTAAAAAAATATAAAAATATATTAAAAATAGATTTCTAAGCTTCTAAGCTTAAATCAAAGAAATATAGCTAAAAACAATTAAATATTTATAACGTTTCAGAAATATATTAAAAAAACTTTTGTATAAAACATTTTGAATGTTGCCAACAATCGATTGTCGTTATAGCTAAATAAAGTAGCCAAAAATAGCTTACAAAATTTAAAAAATAGCCAGATAAATAGCGTTTTTTTAAACAAAGTAATATTTTGATGCATTAATATTAATAAATAATATTCATTCCTTAATTGAAAGGATTATTATTATCACGCGATATTTTTATAGTTGTCTTTGCTATAAAAATTGCCATAAACCAGCTGGGCTTGGGGTGAATATCATTTTCCCCACTAGGATCGCTCGGTGAATTTCATTTTCACCACTAGGATCGCACGGTGAATTTCACATTCACCACTAGGGTCTTATTTAGCTAAAAAATAGCTGATTTATTTTGAAAAATAGCCAAAAATACTGACTCCAGCTAAATTTAGTGTTTTCCAGTTTAGCCAAGTTGCCAGCACTGATTTCGCATTATATTTTTATTATAAAAAATAAAAACAACGACATGGGCGATGTGGACAAGTGGATTGAGACGGTTAAAGAGTGCAAATACCTGCCGGAGAATGAGCTTAAGAATCTCTGCGAGATGGTGTGCGACATACTGCTGGAGGAGACAAACATACTGCCCGTGAGCACGCCCGTCACCGTCTGCGGGGATATTCATGGCCAGGTGAGAGCAAAGATCTTTTAAAAACATTAATTAAACCCATTAATAATCTCCTTTTAGTTCTACGACCTGGAGCAGCTATTTCGGACAGGCGGCCAGGTGCCGGACACTAACTACATATTCATGGGCGACTTTGTGGATCGCGGTTATTATTCCCTAGAAACCTTCACCCGCCTGCTCACGCTCAAGGCGCGCTACCCCAGCAGGATAACGTTGCTGCGGGGCAACCACGAGACGCGGCAGATCACCAAGGTGTATGGCTTCTTCGATGAGTGCTTCAGCAAGTACGGCAATGCCAATGGCTGGAAATATTGCTGCAAGGTCTTTGATCTGCTCACCATAGCGGCTGTAAGTAATGGGATATAGCTTCTATATACCATCTAATTCAATTTATTATACAGATTATCGACGAGGAGGTTCTCTGCGTTCACGGCGGCCTGAGTCCTGAGATTATCACCCTCGACCAAATACGCACAATCGAGCGAAATGGCGAAATACCCTACAAGGGCGCTTTCTGCGATCTCGTGTGGTCCGATCCCGAGGATATGGAGTATTGGGGACAGAGTCCACGCGGCGCTGGCTGGCTTTTTGGTCACAATGTCACCAAGGACTTTATGGCCATTAATAATCTGGATTTGATTTGTCGGGCGCATCAGTTGGTCAACGAGGGCATTAAATACATGTTTGAAGGCAAATTGGTGACTGTCTGGTCGGCGCCTAACTATTGTTATCGTTGTGGCAACGTGGCGGCTATCCTTAGCTTTGAGACGGCGCAAGAAAGGCAAACGAAAATCTTTCTGGCGGTGCCCGATGCTGAGCGAGTGATACCCAAGCAGAATACAACGCCGTATTTCCTGTAAATCGTTGTGATGAGAGCTGAAACGATCCGCCCACCATTCAAGCTGGGGAGATTATAGATTGTACGCTTTTTGGACCGCAGGCGCAGAAAGCAGAGATTATCCTGTGCCTGAGCCTTTATCGCCGCCTTTAACCAAACCCAGAAAACATTTTTTTATTTTTTTAATGGCAAATACATATCTATTTTGTAAGTTCAAAAGTTAAGTGCAACACCAAAAACCAACAAAAAACTAAGTAATAGATTCGAGTTTTGTTTGTTTTTTATAAGATTTTATTAAATTTAAAACAAGTATTGTATTTACTGATGATCAATGGTGTTCAAAGCAGCAGTTACATATATTTTACATGTATTTGTGTATATATATATTTTTTGTATTCCAAAAACTTGATTATTTCCATGTGAAGAGCCACAAGAGTTGATGCATTTTTTGTACATTTTGTATTAAATAGTAAAGAATGCTTTTGAGAAGCTTGAGAATGAGAATATTATAAATAATAATCAAAAGCGTGATCCCGAACAAACTTGAAATGCGATTAAAAAACATAAACAACAGGAAACAATAACTATTTTATGGCGAGCTTGTTATTAAATTAATAATCAATTAATATTTCCTTTAAAATTCTGTTAATAATTACTTATTTCTTGATAAGTTCATATTTGATCTAAAATTGACCGCCAAATTTGAATTCAGATAAAGTGTATCGATGTTTTCCTATCGATAGCCTCTTTCAGATATCGATAGTTGCAATCACCAATTTAAGTGTGCCCAGATGATGCCAAAGTGAAATATTCGATAGTTTTTAGCATTTTAAGCGTAAAAGCCGACGGTCACACTACGTTATAAGCTATTTTTTAGCCAAAAATAAGCTAAAAGCAAGCAGATCGTCTTTGCAGTAAGCAGTATCTAGTTGGAGCAAGCAGTTTCAATTAGTACAACAAAGATTAGTGTGACCAACAGGGAATATAAAAAACAAACTTAAAAATACCACAAGAAATTTTAGTAATTTTTTGAATAGTATCAACAGTCCCACTTTTTTGTTATTGTTTCGAAATGGAAAAGGACAGGGAGATGCACGACGCTCTCCGGCGGAGGCTTCTAGACGCTGAATCAGCGGCCAAGCAGGATGAGGCAACGCGCCAGCGGCATCTGCAGATACTCCAAGAGCTGTGGCAGCCGGGGCCACATCGAGGCACATCGGTGGGCATGCCGGGCGAGCGACTGCGCCAGCTGTTCGAGGAAGTGCGAGCGAGAGGGGACCACGACCTGTTGCGGAACTGGCAGCTGTGGCTAAGCGAGCTGATCCTGGCCAGGCGAGTGATCCTGGTGAGGTCGCACTTGCTGGTGGAGTGGCTACTAAGCGGCGATCATCCCCAGAAGTTGGCGGAGGAACTAAATCTGTTGCTGATGCTGCTAAAAACGCTGCCCAAAGAACAACTGCCGGGATATTGGCCAAAATTGGCCATGTTTCCTTACACCAAGGATGTGAAAGCAGCTTTGCTGCTCATCAAGTGCCAGGAAGCAGTGCTTGCTGAGTTGGAGCAGCCCGAGGAGAACCCCAGCCGGAATGCAGCCGATTCCCTGATTCAAAGCCACTTCGAAGGCCGTTGGCTGGAGGCCAACAAGGAGCAGGAACAACTGCCTTTGATAGTGGCGCATAGCCTGCAGCTGCTGCAGAAGCTAGTAACCAAGCTGCCGCCGGACTATGCGGCCCAGCAGGTGCCTGAATTGATGGGCATAGCTCAGTTTTACATGCAATATGGAGCCGAAGCTGAAGCAGCGACGCCTGCTGCCAAGTTGCCACGCAAAGTGCAGCCTGCCCAGCAATCCGCTGCCTATGGTCAGGCCGAGGCGGAGGACACAGAGCAGCAGCAGCAGCAGAACAGCAAAAGCCGCTCTAACTCAGGACGCAAGAACAAAGTACGAAAGATGCGATCGTTGGCCAAGCAGCGAAAT
Source organism: Drosophila truncata (assembly GCA_008042515.1). Lineage (NCBI taxonomy): Eukaryota > Metazoa > Arthropoda > Insecta > Diptera > Drosophilidae > Drosophila > Drosophila truncata. Next base: position 47,035 of record VNJQ01006627.1, on the reverse strand, counting down.
CAAAGCAACAACAACAATCAAGTCAACGATTCCCTGCTGGCGGCAGAGGGAACACTCTCACGCGACCGCCTGCTGCTGATGGGTAACCTGGATTATGGCTGCCTCACCGGCGACTCGGGCGAGAACTGTCCCCCCTCGGATTCGGATCAACTGCCGGGACCCAAGCAGCTGCGTCACCTGCAAGCCAAAGTGCGCATCTCTGCCCTGCAATTGCTGGGCTCTTTGACCAAACAGCTGCCCCGCCGCACGCTCTACGGCTACTGGCATGCTCTCTTTCCCAGCGCTGACTCTGGCGGCGGCGGCCATTTGCTGCTCGTGGGCCAAACGGATGGCAATTCCCGCTGCCGTGCTTTGGCCTTGCAACTGGCCGCCCAGCTGCTGTACGGTTCGAAGGGTTACCTCAGTCAGGCCTGTTCCCGGGGACCCAGCAACTATACACCCTTCGCTGTGAGTTTGGCCAGCTGTGTGCTCTCTGCCTATCGTTCTCTGTGCTCCATTTTGGAAAGGGAATATGCCCCACCCGTGCTTACACAATGCCTCAAGTGTTTGGCCGTTCTGGTGCAGGCCACACCCTTTGAGCAGCTGGAAATGGGCTTTGTCTATGAGTTTGTTGGCCATGTAAAGAAGCTAATCAAGAATGCAGACTCTCCGGTGGCTGTGTCGGCTTTGTTGGTCATGGAAATGCTGGTGGCTACGCCAAAGCTAACGCCAGAGATGGCCAGCGCCATTGGATTGGCACCCAGTCAGCGGGATCTGCAAATGGAGGAGTTACAGTCGCCGGAGTTCTTGGAGCTTTGTGATTCGGATACGGAGCTGGAATTAGAGGAGGAGGAGGAGCAGCAGGATCACCAACAGGAGCAGCAGCAGCAGCAGGATCACCAACAGGAGCAGCTGGAGCAGCAGAAGGCGCCACAAAAACCCATCCAAGCAGTGGCCCCGGCCATTCCCCGCAACTCTTGGCTGCTGCGGCAGGTCCTACGGCAACTGGAGAGCCTGGGCACTGGGCCGCCCATGCGTGTGGAGTGCTTCCAGGTCCTGCTGGCCATGGCCACCCATGTAAGCCTGCTGCGCGGCCATCAGGCACGCCTGGCGAGGGTTCTGCTGGCCGGTTTAAAAGACATAACGCCTGATGTGAACCTCTATGCGGCCCGCTGCCTGGATTCTGTGGGCTATCAGCTGGGACGCTTGCTGCCCGAACCGCCGGAGCGGGAAATGCAGCTCTCCTTTTGGCTCAGCCTGCTGCCTGGAATTTATGGTGCCTACGATGAGGCCGCTGGTGGATCCCTGAAGTGTGCTCTGTGCGATGCCCTCTCAAACATGGGCAGCTTCAGCTTTGAGCGACTGCCGCCCGGGCAAAGGAATGCTTTGCTGGCCTTCCTCAGTGGCTGTGCCAGCGACGATGGTGAGGAGCCGCTGGTTAGGGCCGCCGCTTTGCGTGCCCTCGCCGTCTACGTGCTGCATCCCAGTTTGAAGGCAGATTTGGTGTTTGTGGAGAATGCAGCGGAGCTGACGCTGCGCATTATCAACGATTCACAGTTGGCGGTGAGGATTAAGGCCGCCTGGGCTATGGGTAATATCAGTGATGCCCTCATCGCCGCCATTCCCAATCATTCAGAGCGAGTTTCCCAGGAGCTACTCGGACGCCTCATTCAAGCGGCCACCCAAAGCTGCAACGATCATGATAAGGTGAAGGCCAATGCTGTACGCTCACTGGGGAATCTCCTGCAGATTCTGCAGCAGCAGCAGCAACAGCAGGCCTTTGAGGCTACCGAATCGATGCAGCTGGCCATGTCGAAGCTCCTGGATTGTGTGCGTTCGGCGGGCAGTGCCAAAGTCAAGTGGAATGCCTGCCATGCCATTGGGAATCTGGTGAAGCACAGAGCCTTCTTTGCCACGAATCATTTGGCGGGCATCCTGTTTCCCGCCCTCAGCCAGTTGGTGGTGCAGCATGCCAACTTTAAGGTGCGCATCAATGCCACCGGAGTGCTGCTGCAGGTGGAGCAGCGTCAGGATTTTGGCGTTCACTTTCCCTTGGTCTGGCGCTCGCTTCTGGATGCCTTGGAGCGCTCCAATGCCTTGGACAACTTTGAGGAGTACAATCACAGGGATGCCCTGCAGCAGCAACTCTGCCTGGCCATGGCCCACCTGCTGACGCTGGCCAAGGTCGGGGATCTGCCGGCGATGCGAGAGGCTCTGGAGGAGGATCGACTGGACGAGGTGCGAGGCACCTGGCGTCGAGTGGCATTCCGCATCGTTCCAGAGCAGTCGGCGCCGCTTTTTACGTGCAGTCCGCTGCTGGAGCAGCGTTTGCAGGCGGAGGCGACGTTGCCACAGCAGCGTTCCGCCTTGGGATTTATTGTGAGCACACTCCGGCTGGATCCGTAGAGGAAATAGCTTTAACTTTTTGATATATAGCACTTATACTGATTATAAATATACATTTTTAAAAGAGTAGTTCATTTTTTCTTCATTTTGGGGTGGATTTTGCAAGATATTTTAGATTTTACAGAGTTTGTAGAATGTAGATTTTAGGAACAAATTCTGGCCATTTTCAGTACAAAATCCTCCATATCGGGATTTCAGATACCAGGCGCACAGAAGGCAGCAGCAAGCAACTGAAAACTGTTATACTTTAGCCGAGTTTCAAACCTTATGGGTGTTCTACTAAGCGAAGACTCGAACCATTTATAACAGAAAGTTTGAAACTTGGCTAAACTGTTATACGGTTCGAAACTAGGCTAAAGTATAACAGTTTATAAAAGTGCTGAGTCGTGCTACTGCCTTCTGTGCACCTGGTATCTGAAATTCAGAAATTGAGAAATTTGTACTGAAAATGCGCAGATATGAATCTGGATTGTACCTACAATAACAACAACAACCAGAGCTACAAGATTTTGTACAATTACAAAAACATTTTGACAACAACAATTTGCAAATAAAAAACTTAATTTCATATATGATCTAAAACCCAACTAGTCAACCGCCAAATTTGAATTTAAATTAAAAAAACGATAATTAAATTGAGTAGAAATGATTCTTGTTGTTATTGTTATTAATCTGAAATTGTTTTTGTATTTTATTAATACAAAATCGGGCTTAATTTACATAAATTAGACAATTTCATGATTTATTTCTACCAGGCGAACAGAATCAGCAGCAGGTGCCCGGCGCCCAGCAGCAAGTGACTTGCGATCAGCTGTTTACTATTAATGCAGCCTGCTTGTAACGGTTCTTTTCCAATTTTAATAATGGCCGCCCTTTGTTTACGTTTGAATTGACCAATCAGAAGGCTTCTCTGCTTTCCCCTCTTTAAGGCACCGTTACTTAATGAATTAAAATCAGCCGATCAGCTGCTTGCTGCTGTTTCTGCGCGCCTGGTACATAAATCATGGAACGAGTATTATGGTATATTTGCCTTAAGTGTGCCTGGTCACACTTAAATGGCCTACGATTCTTAGCAGATATCGATTTTTGGTGCTACCAGACTGTTAAAATATCGAATCTGGCAGCGCCAAATTATCGATAACTTTTAGGCCTTGAGAAATCATTAAGTGTGACCAGGTAAAATTAGTGCAAAAATCCTATATAATGGTATTATTATTTTTTGCATATCATCCTTCTACTGCCTTCTGTGCGCCTGGTACTTCAAATTCAGCAATTAACGAATTTGTACTGAAAATCCACAGTCGGAGTCTGGGTTTGTGCCTACAACAACAACGACATCTCTTTTACAACAAAAACAACCCCTTTACAACAACAACAACAAAGAATAAAAATTATTATTTTTTAAATTTGAATTTAAATTTGGCGGTTGACTAGTTGGGTTTTATTTCATATATGAAATTAGGATTTTTTGTTGTTGTCAAAATATTGTTGTTGTTGTTGTAAAAAATCTTGTAGCTCTGGTTGCTGTTGTTATTGTAGGCACAAATCCAGATTCAGATCTGCGCATTTTCAGTACAAATTTCTCAATTTCTGAATTTCAGATACCAGGCGCACAGAAAGCAGCAGCAAGCGGCAACTCAGCACTTTTATAAACTGTTATACTTTAGCCTAGTTTCAAACCGTATAACAGTTTAGCCAAGTTTCGAACTTTCTGTTATAAATGGTTGGAGTCTTCGCTTAGTAGAACACCCATATGGTTTGAAACTAGGCTAAAGTATAACAGTTTTTAGTTGCTTGCTGCTGCCTTCTGTGCGCCTGGTATCTGAAATCCCGAAATTGATAAATTTGTACTGAAAATTCGCAGATCTGGATCTGGATTTGTGTCTACAATTACAACAACAACTACAGCTACAAAATTTTGTACAACCACAACAACAAAAACATTTTGATAACAACAATTTGCAAAAAAAAACCTTAATTTCATACATGATCTAAAACCCAACTAGTCAACCGCCAAATTTGAATTTAAATTAAAAAAAACGATAATTAAATTGAGTAGAAATGATTCTTGTTGTTATTGTTATTAATCTGAAATTGTTTTTGTATTTTATTTTATTAATACAAAATCGGGCTTAATTTACAAAAATTCAAATATTTCATGATTTATTTCTACCAGGCGAACAGAATCAGCAGCAGGTGCCTGGCGCCCAGCAGCAAGGGACTTGCGATCAGCTGTTTGCAATAAATGCAGCCTCCCTGTAGCGGTTCTTTTCTATTTGTTTACATTTGAATTGACCAATCTGGCAGCTCCAAATTATCGATAATTTTTAGGACTTGTGAATTTATTAAGTGTGACCAGGTAAAGTTAGTTCAAAAATCCTATATAATGTTATTATTATTTTTTGCATATCATCCATCTACTGCCTTCTGTTCGCCTGGTACTTCAAATTCAGCAATTAACGAATTTGTACTGAAAAAGCGCAGATTTGAATCTGGATTTGTGCCTACAACAACAACGACATCTCTTTTACAACAAAAACAACTCGTTTTCAAGAACAATAAAAATAAATATGTTTCTTTTTAATTTGAATTCAAATTAAGCGGTTTATTTTGGTGCAAATTCTCCTTTGCAGTGTGACTATATCAAATATCAACGAAAATACCGCACTCTGTCCCTCTCTTTCCCCTCGCCAGCAAGCTGTGGTTAAAGCGGCAGCCGCTAGATGGCGCTCCATGTTCTTACGACCCTTTTAAAATATAAACTTATGTTTTTTTTTTAAGTTAATTCAAATTTTGTTGTTGTACAAAAACTTGTAGCTCTGGTTGTTGTTATTGTAGACACAAATCCAGATTTAGAGATCTGCGCATTTTCAGTACAAATTTCTCAATTTCTGAATTTCAGCTACCAGGCGCACAGAAGGCAGCAGCAAGCAACTGAAAACTGTTATACTTTAGCCAAGTTTCAAACCACACGGGTGTTCTACCTAGCGAAGACTCAAACCATTTATAACAGAAAGTTCGAAACTTGGCTAAACTGTTATACGGTTCGAAAATAGGATAAAGTATAACAGTTTATAAAAGTGCTGAGTCGCCGCTTGCTACTGCCTTCTGTGCGCCTGGTATCTGAAATTCTGAAATTGAAAAATTTGTACTGAAAATGCGCAGATCTAAATCTGGATTTGTGCCCACAACAACAACAACAACTACAGCTACAAGATTTTGTACAACAACAACAACAATAACAACAAGAATTTGCAAAAAAAACCTTAATTTCGTATATGATCTAAAACCCAACTAGTCAACCGCCAAATTTGAATTTAAATTCAAAAAAACGATAATTAAATTGAGTAGAAATGATTCTTGTTGTTATTGTTATTGTTATTAATCTGAATTTGTTTTTGTATTTTATTAATATAAAATCGGGCTTAATTTACATAAATTAGACAATTTCATGATTTATTTCTACCAGGCGAACAGAATCAGCAGCAGGTGCCCGTCGCCCAGCAGCAAGTGACTTGCGATCAGCTGTTTACTATTAATGCAGCCTCCCTGTAACGGTTATTTTCCAATTTTAATAATGGCCGCCGTTTGTTTACATTTGAGATGACTAATCAGAAGGCTTCTTTTCGTTCCCTCTTTAAGGCACCGTTACTTCATAAATTAAAATCAGCCGATCAGCTGCTTGCTGCTGTTTCTGCGCGCCTGGTTTATGGTATATTTGCCTTAAGTGTGCCTGGTCACACTTAAATGGCATACGTTCCTTAGCAGTTATCGATAGTTGGTGCTGCCAGACTGTTAAAATATCGAATCCGGCAGCTCCAAATTATCGATAATTTTTAGGCTTCATCATTGAGTGTGACCAGGTAAAGTTAGTTCAAAAATCCTATATAATGTTATTATTATTTTTTGCATATCATCCATCTACTGCCTTCTGTGCGCCTGGTACTTCAAATTCAGCAATTAACGAATTTGTACTGAAAACGCACAGTCTGAGTCTGGATTTGTGCCTACAACAACAACGACAATCTCTTTTACAACAAAAACAACTCATTTTCAAGAACAATAAAAATAAATAATATATTTCTTTTTAATCTAAATTCAAATTAAGCGGTTTATTTAGGTGCAGTATGACTATATACTTGCAGTGTGACTATATCAAATATCAACGAAAATACCGCGCTCCCTCTCTTTCCCCTTGCCAACAAGCTGTAGTTAAAGCGGCAGCCGCTAGATGGCGCTCCATGTTCTTACGACCCTTTTAAAATATTAACTTATGTTTTTTTTTTAAAGTTATTTCTAATTTTGTTGTTGTTGTACAAAAACTTGTAGCTCTGGTTGCTGTTGTTATTGTAGGCACAAATCCAGATTCAGATCTGCGCATTTTCAGTACAAATTTCTCAATTTCTGAATTTCAGATACCAGGCGCACAGAAAGCAGCAGCAAGCGGCAACTCAGCACTTTTATAAACTGTTATACTTTAGCCTAGTTTCAAACCGTATAACAGTTTAGCCAAGTTTCGAACTTTCTGTTATAAATGGTTGGAGTCTTCGCTTAGTAGAACACCCATATGGTTTGAAACTAGGCTAAAGTATAACAGTTTTTAGTTGCTTGCTGCTGCCTTCTGTGCGCCTGGTATCTGAAATCCCGAAATTGATAAATTTGTACTGAAAATTCGCAGATCTGGATCTGGATTTGTGTCTACAATTACAACAACAACTACAGCTACAAAATTTTGTACAACCACAACAACAAAAACATTTTGACAACAACAATTTGCAAAAAAAACCTTAATTTCATACATGATCTAAAACCCAACTAGTCAACCGCCAAATTTGAATTTAAATTAAAAAAAATGAGAGATTCATACATGATCTAAAACACATCTCGTCAACCGCCAAATTTGAATTAACTTTAAAAAATAAACATAAAAGGGTCGTAAGAACGTAGAGCGCCATCAAGCGGCCACCGCTTCAACTACAGCTTCTGGCGAGGGAAAAGAGAGGGAGCGCGATATTTTCGTTGATATTTGATATAGGCACACTGCAAAGGAGAAGCTGCACAAAAGTAAACCGCTAAATTTGAATTTAAATTAAAAAGAAATATATTATTTATTTTTATTGTTCTTGAAAACGAGTTGTTTTTGTTGTAAAAGAGATATCGTTGTTGTTGTAGGCACAAATCCAGACTCCGACTGTGCGTTTTCAGTACAAATTCGTTGAATGCTCATTTTGAAGTACCAGGCGCACAGAAGGCAGTAGATGGATGATATGCAAAAAGTAATAATAACATTATATACGATTTTTGCACTAACTTTACCTGGTCACACTTAACGATTTCACAAGGCCTACAAGTTATCGATAATTTGGCGCTGCCAGATTCGATATTTTAACAGTCTGGTAGCACCAAAAATCGATATCTGCTAAGAATCATAGGCCATTTAAGGGTGACCAGCCACACTTGAGGCAAATATACCATAAACCAGGCGCGCAGTAACAGCAGCAAGCAGCTGATCGCCTGATTTTAATTCATGAAGTAACGGTGCCTTAAAGAGGGGAAAGCAGAGAAGCCTTCTGATTGGTCAATTCAAATGTAAACAAAGGGCGGCCATTATTGAAATTGGAAAATAACCGTTACAGGGAGGCTGCATTTATAGTAAACAGCTGATCGCAAGTCACTTGCTGCTGGGCGACGGGCACCTGCTGCTGATTCTGTTCGCCTGGTAGCTTGAGCGCGATTACTGTTTTAAAATATCGGCAAAAACTAAAAATAAATCAAATTTATTTTGGCGAAATTGACAAGGACGGTAAAATACACGTCGCTCTTCGGCGGACGCGTCTTTACAACAACAAAAACTCGTTAACAAAAACAAAAGAAAATAAATATAATTTTTTTAATTTGAATTCAAATTTGGCGGGTTAATTTTGGTGAGACTTTATTCCGCTCTATTCCCCTCTTTCCGCTCGCCAACAAGCTGTAGTTGAATCTGCGGCCGCTTGGTGGCGTTCCATGTTCTTACGGTCTTTTTGAAATATGAACTTATGTTTTTTTTAAAGTAAATTTTTTTGCTGTTGTTTTACAAAATCTTGTAGCTGTAGTTGTTGTTGCTGTTGTAGGCACAAATTCAGATTCAGATCTGCGCATTTTCAGTACAAATTTCTCAATTTTTGAATTACAGATACCAGGCGCACAGAAGGCAGTAGCAAGCGACTCAGAACTTTTATAAACTGTTATACTTTAGCCTAGTTTCGAACCGTATAACAGTTTAGCCAAGTTTCAATCTTTCTGTTATAAATGGTTGGAGTCTTCGCTCAGTAGCACACCGATGAGGTTTGAAACTCGGGTAAAGTATAACAGTTTATAAAACTGTTCAGTTGCTTGCTACTGCCTTCTGTTCGCCTGGTATCTGAAATCCCGAAATGGAGGATTTTGTACTGAAAATGGCCAGATTGGAGTCTGGATTTGTTCTTACAACAACAACAAACCTTTCTTTTACAACAAAAACAGCTCCTGGTAACAGAAATCCCAGAACTGACGAATTTGCTGTAAAAATGCCTAGAAAGTATTTTTAAATAAATTTCAAAAGGGTCGTAAGAACATGAAACGCCATCAAGCGGCCGTCGCTTGAACTACAGCTTGTTGGAGAGGGGTAAGAGCGTGATGGATTTCTTTGAAATATAGATCTGGTCACACTGCACCCGCCAAATTTGAATTAGAATTCAAGAAAACACATTTATTTCAAAGTAAAACGCAATGAATTATTAATTTTTAAAAAGTGTATTTGTATATATGCGTGTATATATATAATGTGTGGGTTTTAATTTGATTTTGGATGTGTGTGTGTGTGTATGTGTGTTTATTTACTAAAAAAACTCCTCGCAAGCATCTCAAATCGGATGTTCTTCTATATTTAAATATATATATATAACTGAACTGAACTGAAAAGTTAGCTGGCATTGAAACAAACTAGAAAAGGGATTGGGGTTGTTTTTTGTTTAAATTAAAATGTCGAACTAATAAAAAAATATAATAAAAAAAAAACAATCATAAAAGAGTTGAGCGAAGGCTCCTATTTTTTTTAGTTAGATGCTTTTTTTTCATGGTTTTTCTGCCTTTCTTCTTCTTCTTCGTTATAAACTAAGTCTAAGCTGCCCCCAGGATGCCCCGTGTCTATGTCTCGTGCTCTCCTCCTGCTGCTGCTCCTCCTCCGGAGCGCTGCTCTCCCGGCTGCAGCTCGCGAATCAAGCGTTTTGTGTCCGCCACGCCATCATCGCCAAAGCTAAGCATTCGCTTGCCGCCGCGCACTTTCTCGTTCATCAGTTGCAGGTCCTAAAAGAAGAACAAAAATTAATAGAAAATCCTTAAAAATTAATATTAAATCCTCAAAAAACTCGAGCAAACCTCACCTTGGCGGGACTGTGGTAAAACCTGTAAACCATTTGATTGGGCGACTGCTGCAGCTGAATGTCATTCTTGGGCATTTGTGTGACAAACAGCGAATGGCTTTGTGTGACCTTCTTGGGCTGGGCCGCACGCTCCTTGGGATGCGGCGATAAAAGCAGATCTGTGGTTCTGCCACTCACATCCGGTGCCACATTCAGATATTCGATGGCAAATTGCCTCAAAATGGGCACATAAACGTTATTGTAAAAGTGTATTATGTCCCGCACCTTGGGCTCCCCGTTGTCGTGGGTACTGATGAAGACCTCGCGGTAGACGCTGTTCACCGCCTGCGGCTGGTTGCGATACGCACGCATAATGTCACTAAACTTGGGCTCCTCCATTTTCTTTACCTGTAAAACAAAAGGTAATTAATTCTCTGCAAAATAAATACAAAACAAGAAAGGAAGATAACTTCGGCTTACCGAAGTTTATATACACTTGCAGATTATAATTGAATTATAAAATAAAATTAAACGAAATTCTGAAATAATTATAAAAAGCCGCATCTCAAATTTGATGAAAATATGTTAAGAAACAGCGAAGTTATGATTTTTTCTATTATTTCGCTGATTGTTCCTATGGCAGCTATCGGATATAGTCGTCCGATTGTCATGAAATTTAAACCGAAATTCTGAAATAATAATAAAAAGCCGCATCTCAAATTTGATGAAAATATGTTGAGAAAAAGCGAAGTTATGATTTTTTCTATTATTTGCCTGATTGTTCCTATGGTAACTTTAGGATATAGTCGTCCGATTTTCATGAAATTTTAAAGAAAACACTGGAATAATATTAAAAGGTCAAATCTAAAGTTTGATGAAAATATGTTGAGAAACAGCGAAGTTATAGTTTGTTTTCGAAAATTTTGACGATAGTTCCGATTTTTCTAATGGCAGCTATAAGATATAGTCGTCCAATTTTCATGAAATTTACTACGAAATTTTGAAACAATAATAAATGGCCAAATATCAAATTTGGTGATTATATGTTGAAAACTGACAAAGTTATACGTTTTTTTTAACAATTTTTTCGATCTTTACTATGGCAGCTATAAGATATAGTTGTCCGTTCCGTCCCGTTCCGACTTATCTAGGAGTGAGAGCATATAGAAGACTAACTGCAAAGTTTCATTCAGATAGCTTCAAAACTGAGGGATTAGTTTGCGTAGAAACGGACAGACGGACGGACAGATGGACGGACAGACGGACATGGCTAGATATACTTTATAGGGTCGGAAATGTCTCCTTTACTGCGTTGCAAACTTATAAAATATAATATAAAAAGATTTTCACTCACTTTAATGTAAATATATATTGCACACATGATGATTTGATCCAGGTGACGATCCTTCATTAGGTCCGTGTCGTGGGTGATCGAACGCTCGAAGATGTGCCAGATGCATTCGGGCGCCTTGTCGCACAAACTCAGCTCTGAGCACAGCTTTTGTATGCGCAGCCATCCCAAAAGATAAACCTTACGCAGGAATATCTGCAGGGGGCCGGCAGTGCGATCACGATTCACCACCAACGAAGTGGCCAACGGCGGCGGTGCCGCTGCAATCAGCGACCAAACAAGCGAATTATGCGACCAGGCCAAGCGCTCCAAACACGTCTCCTCAATCGAATTCAAATGCTTGATCAGCGAACGATTCAGGCAACCCTCGTGCGAACCATTACGCACCACAATTTCTATGATTTTCTGAAACTCGAACGAACTAATGCCAAAGCACTCGAGCACCCAGGGAAACTTAAAGTCCGTCTTGTAGGCCTCCAGCACCAGTTCCACGCAGCAGGCCAGCAGCGTTATATTGAAGATATCCAGCGAGATTTTCTGCACTAGCAAACGCTTGAGATCAATGTCGGGCTTATTCCATATCTCCGCCTGCAGGATTTTGTCCAGCAGATAGAAATAAAAGGATTTGGCCAGCCGAAAGCGGCTTTTGGCCTCCGTTGAGGGATATTTGGCGAGAAACTTTTGCTTTAGCTCCTCGATAATGGTTAGCAGCTTGGCAATCACTTCCTCGCCAGCTTGCCTGCAAGAAAAATGGAAACATGAGCTGGTTAATTCTCTTTAAAAAAAAAAAGGAAAGTTTATATAAATAATTCGCTAATTCGTTGCCAGGGGCTTTGGCCTTGCCTCGCCACAGCTGCTTATTCCCCCTTTTACTTTGGTTTTAAATTAATGTTTATTCCCTTGAAATAAACACTCACTTGACAAAATCTGTGGGCTCGTTGATACGCCCAAAGGCAAGCAGCTGCTTTACATTGTTTGTGGCATTGCGGACGGGCTCAAATTTATCCCCAGCCATGGCTGGCTGAGCGGGCAAATCCTGCATGCGTGTGAGCGGCGTCACTGGGGGACGTAAAGCCTGATCATTGAGGCTTGTATGATCGCTGGCATCGTAGGCACTCAAAATACGCTCATCAAACTCGCCCACACTCAGGACATACTGTTCATAGCTATGATTCAGGGATTTCAGGTTGCGTTCAAAGTTCTCGTTGGCCAAAAGTCCCAGCATAGAGTCCTTGTTGCCATAAATGGTCTGAAAAGTAAGAAAAATTAAATTCCTCATTGAGAAAAGGAACGGAAAAACTACCCACCGAAGCCTGAAAGAAACTCGACATTATCTTGCGAAAAGTGGTGGCTTTCATGGCCTTGGCCTCATCGGTCATATCGCAAAAGTAAGTCAAAATACAGTATTGCTTGTGGCGGAAATCCAGCTCCGTCCAGTTGGGCGGCAAACCCTCAAACTTGGTGTTGATGAGATCGGTGCGCTTCTCGGCCAGCACATTGTTGTATATCAGATCAATGCAGCAAATCATTAAATTAAATGAGCTAACAAGGTCCACGGTATTGCTGGGATTCTGATTTTTGGCGCAGAGAAATAAACGCCAACAAAAGTCATCCAGTTTGATGAAGGAGCATTTGCCATTGGCATGGCTCGAGTGCAGGGAGCTGCAAGAACAATACTCAGTTAATTTTCAAGTGAAAACAAAGCAAATTCCACTTAAAACTCACATGTACTTCGAGTGCTTCTTTTCATTGGGCGGACACACAAAGATCAGATCGAAAATGGTGCGAAAACGCTTGTAAAGCGTAAATGTAATGCTGAATTTGCGATCCAAGACTTCGATTTCATTGACAAACTCCTGCGGCAGGTTGGCCATGTCGCACCATTGCTTGATTTTCGTTTTAAAGTCATAAATGCTGCATAAAACAGAGTGGGAGGTGAATAAAAAGGCTAAACAAAAGGCGTGAGAGTCACAAACAAACCTCATTTGGCAACAGCGCAGCAGGTTGTTCAAAGAAACACAATTACCGCGCACCACTGCATCCTGGCCAATGACTGTGGGCGTGCTGGAGCGACGGCAGGCGGCATAAAGGGCACAGCACAGCCAGTGCATGGATTCGCCCTGCAAAAACACACAGAGAGAAAGATGTTCTTAAACCCTAAACCGTAGCCGGAACTTCACTTTACTTACCTCTAAAGAACATCGCTGGGAGACCTTTAAATACATCTCGAAGCCATCGATCTCTGTCTGACGATCCATATTGAGTTCACGGCACAAATTGGTGTACTTGGCCTTGGCCATCTCCTGGCTGTCGTCGGGCGGCGCCGCAGAACCGCTGACCACCTCAGCGCCCAGCTCCTGCGGCTCGCTGGCGGCCTCGCTGCCGCTCATGGTGGCTGCTGCTGCTCTGGTTCTTCTGCTGCTGCTGCTGGACACAGGGAATACGATACGGTTTATTACTACGCGACGGGTACGGGCACGGGCGGGCACGGGTACGGGCGGTACGCGGTGGGTATGGACTTTTTCACGGCTCGAAGCTGCTGCTGGCCAGCTGGCAATCTGGCAAACGAAACGATTGGCAAACGGTTCGCCTTCCTGCGTTTGGGCTGCTGCGCTTTCCGGCGTTGCTGCTGCGTGTCGGCCTCACGGACATGTAACTTTCGGCGCCGCACTGATTAATAAGTTGCCATATCTTTGCCTCGCCATAGAAAAAGGCGGGAAAGCGGAGGGTTGCTGGGATCATAGAATCTGGTCTATCGATATCGTGAGGCGTGAACTCGCCCAACAATCGGGAATATATACGTGCTGTTATCGGGAAGCGATAGGTGTGTTGTCGTGAGCCGCTCTACAAACGATAGTCACGATATTGAAATTAAATTAAATTAAAGAAAATAAAATAATAATTATAACCTATGACTATGGCATATTTTATTTAAAAAAAAAAACGCAATATATTACAATAAAATATGGGAAAGCATGGGAAAGAAAAGTTGTTTGTGGAAAGCCTCCTTGAAGAAAATAAAGTCTCCTGTTTTGGTTTCGTCTTCTTTTTGTTTTTTTGAGGGTTTTCACTCCCGCCAGTCGCCAATAATTTGGGAGGAGGGCACCAGTTCGAAGCGAGCATTGGCCAGATGCGGCGGCAAACCCGATTTTGGCCGGAAAAAGGGTGCTGGCGGGGCATGAGCCTTGGCAACGGGCGGTCCGGCAGCAGCAACTTCGATCTTGGGCTTGACCTCCGGCCTGACCTGAGTCCTCACCGGAGCTGTGCCCACATCCACGCTATCCAGGGTATTCCTAACCACAAATTGCTGCCTTGCCTGGGGCTGGGCCTGAGCTCTGCCTCGAGCCAAAGGCATGGGCATAAAGCGGAAGAGACGAGGAGCAGCAGCATCGTCATCAGGGGTATCATCAGTGGCTAGATCATCATCATCCCCTGCACCAGCAGCAGCAGCAGCAGCAGGTGGGGCAGCAGCAGCAGCAATTCCTGCGCCGCCGCCAGCAGGAGGAGTCCACATGGCAGCCAATCGAATGGGCACAAATGCAGGCAGTCTGACGGTGATGGGTGTCCCTGCGGGTAACTGGGGTCCTGGCGCAGGCACTGGCAGTGGCAAAGGTATGGGAATAGGACGTGGCGGTGGGGGCGGTGGAAGCGGCGGCAGAGGACGAACTGGCCTTCTAGTCGTTGTTTCCTTTGGTGGGGCAGCTGTGGTGGTGGTTGTAGTGGCTGCCGACTCCTGTTCCACCTCCTTCCAGGCCTCCAGCAGCGTCAACAGATCATCCTTGCTCATGTGACCCAAGCCAACGGGATTGTAGGCCCATTCCCCGCCAATTCCCAGGCCCAAGCCGCCACCCACAGTATTCCAGCCAAGCGGGGGGAGGGCAGGCACTGGGGCAAGGTGTTCCAGGTGCTCCAGATGCCCCAGGTGGTGATCCAGGGGAGCTCCTTCGAACAGCGATCTCTGGGGACGCGCGAGAAGCAACTGCTGCTGGCTGAAGAGGATCTGCAGCAGGAACAGGAAGCCCAGCAGCGTGGCACCACCAACTGACCCGATCATGACTGACTTTGCGTTGAATTGTGGCGTTGCCTGGGCGTAGCACTCGCTTATATATCTCCCTCCGCCACCTCTGCCTCCGCCTCCTCCGGAAGAAGGAAGAAGGCCAAGTCCAGTGAAACGGAAGCGCACGCATTTGGTCAACTGTTACAGAGAGAAAAATGGGAGAGATTAATGAAAGTAACAACTTTTAAAATGGAAAATACCTGCCATGTCATTATTTTCAGTGTGGAAACGGGTTTGCTTGGTCAGGAGCCCACCCAAAGCACACGCACCTCCAAGTACTGCCAAGTCCAAGTCCAGTTGTCCCTGCCTCTAGGCCGGTTTTCACGGGCGAACCACTTTTCCTTTTTTTGGGAGCAAAAAACCAGTTGGTTCCCACTTTTGGTCACCGAGGAAGCATCTCTGGAAACATGCGTGCGTGCGGGCGCATTTCCTTCTCCAAGTTGCGGTGGTTGCGCAATCGCCATGTTCAGGAGTTGTGGCTGGGACATGCCACAGATTCCGATTTATGTTGGTTAATAATTCAAATCGGTCAGGGAAGTAAGAAAAACCGGAGTTTATAAGAAATAAATTGATTATTCCATGAATGATGATCCATGAATGAATTATTCCAGCCAAAATAACTGTTTGTTTCAAGGGAAATTAACCGTTACTTGGTGAAGTCCGCGCAGAGTTGCATTTTGGGAATTATTCAAAGAAACTTCCATGAATTAATTATTGCAGCCAAAATAACTGTTTGTTTCAAGGGAATTTAACAGTTACTTGGAGATTCCCGCACAGAGTTGCATTTTGGGAATTTATGCAAAGAAACAGCTGTTTGCTTGCTGAGTTTTTCTGTGCGCCTGGTAAACAAAACACGAAAATCTGCAATTAAACGAAAAAATCGTATGAGAAAATAAGAAGAGCTCTTTGAGAGTATTATTTTTATAATTTAAGAATTCTATTTAATTATTACAGCTCCCAAGTATAAGTAAATAAAGAGAATATATAAATTATTTATTTCCCTAAATAAATACTTTCATTTTCTTGCAATTATATTTAAATTTTTAATTCAGCGCGCGCCTATCTATAACTTTTCAGGCACTTGATTACATTCAGTGTCAGTGTGTGTGTGTCCGTAGGGTATTTTTCAACGGACCGGGAACGGTCACACTGCTGACGTGTTTCTAACGAATCCCAAAACACGAATCCACCAAGAAACCCCCACAATACACCGCCCGCTTGCCGCTCGCGACGTTGCAACATAGTTTTCACCGCAAAACGGTGCATCACACACTAATTTAAGGCAGAATCCAGTCATTAAATTGCTTAGAAACCCAGAGCAGCCCATCTAGGAGGCGGAACGACGACACACGACTCGATCAGCTGGCTTGTGAAATCAAAAGAAGCCCTTTGACTCCTGACTCCCGGGCGAACGAACAAAAGGCAAATTGGAAAGATATATTATAAAGCTAGCGGCTCAGGCGAGGATCTCAAAGCCGATCCCAAAAAAACAGCGAGAAAAACAGACACAAAGAGAAGCAAGCAGAAGGCAGCGGCAAATTGTAGCCGTGGCCAAAGCAACAGCAAGCTAGTTGTTCCACGGAGAAACCACATAACCCAGACACACACAAGCGAAGCCATGGCGCTGCTAACCATGATTGCCCGGGTCATCGATGGCCTGCCCCTGGTGGGGACCATGCAGGATGACGAGCAGGTAGAAAACTTTCGCTTGCAGCTTCATTAAGCATCAACTGACCCTTCACACTTTCACTTTCACTCTCTTTACAGAGCGGCCGCAGCATACTGGACTATCAGAATCAGGCCAAAATGTTGTTCCGAAAGCTGGGCACGCATTCGCCAGCCCGTAGCAGCATTGAAACCGGACCCTACCTATTCCAGTAAAATCTGAAATAAAAATTCCCTTAAAAAATGATGCAATAATTCGAAACACTTCTCTATTTTACCAGCTACCTTATTGAGAACGATGTCTGCTACCTGGTAATGGTGGATAAAATGTACTCGAAGCGATTGGCCTTTAATTATCTGGAAGATTTGGCCCAGGAGTTCCATGCCAACTATGGCAGACGTGTGAATTCAGTGACACGGCCGTATGCCTTCATCGAGTTCGATGTTTACATACAAAAGGCGAAAAAGCAGCTGACCGACCGCAGGCGCAACATCAGCAACATTAACACACAGCTGCAGGATGTGCAGCGCATTATGGTGCAGAATATAGACGATGTGCTACAGCGGGGCACAGTGCTGGCGGGTGGGTAACTAACTTAGTTGATGGACTCCGAACCTCATATCTTATCTGTTTCCCCCTTTTTTTTTTGGCTTTTTTAGAGCTCGACACAAAAACCCAAAACCTGTCGATGATGTCGCAAAAGTACAAGAAGGACGCCAAGCTGCTCAATCGCAAATCCATGTACGTGAAGGCAGCCGTTGTGGGCATACTGTTCATTGTGTTCATCATGTACTTTTGGGTTCTGTAATATTCACGGGGCTCCACGCCAAGTGTGCCACTCGGAGCGGTGCATGTCGTTGGACGTTGGACGTCATAGACGAAAGGCCAAAAGACATTTGGAGAGAGCCGCCTGTACGCCTGTACACCTGTACACACCCCAAAAACACACCACACACACCACAACCACACACATAAATGTTTAATTCATAAGCAAAAATGGAAAATTTGGGGATAGCAAAGAAAACTAAAGAGCAAAACATATTTTTGACACGCTCATTGCTTCCGAGGCTTGTTTAATTGCTAAACTTTACTTACTTTTGTGTGTTGTATTTCCAGTCTGGGTTTTCCTGCCCATTTTCTTTAAATTTCTCCCATTTGTTTGCCTCTTCGATTAAAATTTCACTTTAATTTCGATTAATTTGATAAATTTCTATCAATTTTCGATTAATTTCGATAAATTTTCGATTAATTTCAAGCCTTAACCTTTGAGCCCGCAAAATCTGTAAATTATAAATGCTAAAAAAATGATTGGTGTATGTGTGTGCATGTCTAGATTGTAGATGGAATCGCTGGGTGATTGATAAGAAAACAAAAACAAAAAACAAAAGAAAAACACATAAAACATAGCAAAGAAAACGAAAAGAAACGATAACAGTTTTAGGCAATTTATATGAATAAAATTAAGGCAAATAAATCAATTTACATTGTTTAATAAAAAGACAAAAAAAACCAAGTGGCTTTATCCCTTTCCTTCCAAATATATAGAAAAAAACAAGTGAAAGTTTTTGATTTTTTAGTTTTAATTGTTAATTTTCCCTTTATATATATATATATATCGTTTCACTGGAGTTGTGAGTTGTGATACATTCGCCTATATAGTTCATATATATATATATCATCTTGCTGCAAGCTTGCTATATTCGATTTTTTCGTTTCTTCCCAATGAGATTCTCTCTTCGTCGTATAAATTTGTAATATCAAATTTTTGTTACAATTAGGAAAAAATGCGCTGTTACCATTTACACTTGTTAATATATCGTTAAATCGTTAATCGTTCATCGTTTATCGTTCATCTTTCATTTTTTGTGTGTATAATTTTGTTAAATATCGAATCCGAATACATGTATACGCTCTCTATATATATATCTTCTTCTATATATATGTCTGAATATGCTTCTGAGTGGGTGTAAAAAATCAAAAAGCTGAGAAAATAATTAATTTATTTGGTTTTTCTACAATTTGTTGGCCTGCTTTCTAGACTTTTCTTGCTTTTTCTGCTGAAGCTCTGAGAGGTGAGTGGCTAAAAACGGCATTAAAAAAATTAAATATTTAGGGAAATTATAGAAAAAAAAAAATGGGGCTTCAATGGCAATGCTTATTTGTTTTTTCTTTTGTTTGCTTTGAAAAATCCTTTACAAAATATGTGTTTTTGTTTTTATATTTTTTTTTCTGCTAATGCTAAGACTTTAGTTTGCTTGATTTTACTTTTTAATTTTAATTCTTGTTTGGCTTTAGCTTTTTTTCTTTTTTACTTTACTTCGTTCTTGGCTCCGACATCTACAAAAATTCAAAAGGCAGTATTTGCGCATGGAGGGACACTTACAAATTGAGATTCCATTACAAAGCATATATCGAAGAGCAAGAAACACTCGCATATATATATACTACTATATAGAATTAAAAAAAAAAAGAAAAACAAAAAAAAAAGAAAAATAATATAGAAACAAAGACAAGAACAATCTAAAAAATGTTGAGATTCAAGTTTTGTTTACAATTTGTTACCGAATTACCTCTCAAACATTTTTTTTTTTTTGGTACTTAGGACTATTCAAAAAAATATTAAATATATATATAATTTATATATATATTTTTTTGTATGCTTGCTTTAAGTTTAGTTTAGCTTAGGAAAGAATTGTTTAGTTAGTGAGTGATGTGTGGTGCGCAGGGAGAAGAAGGTCCATCAACTAACCATCAGCTATCCTTTCATTCCTGCTTTACTTCTATCTTCTAACCTTTCGAAACTTCCTATTATTTATATATATATATATATCATTCTAGGTGTATATTTGTTGTTGGTGCATATGTATCCGTTTTTAGTCGTATATGTCTGGGGCTCTGATCCTCGATTTATGTACAGTGTTCTTCTCTTTCTCTCTCTACTTAATCCTCTGATGATCCGGCGTACTCTTGAGTATATCCGGCTGATGATGCTGCTGCTGATGATGATGCTGCTGATGATTATGGTGACCCGAGCTCAAAGTTCCTGGCTGACTGCCGGCATGATGAGAACTACTCAGCGTATGCGAGTGATTCGAGTTGAGCGTGTGCGTGGCATGCGAATTGAGCGTATTATGGGCTGTGGTTGTGGCATTTGTGGAGAAACCAGTAGTGGCCGCTGCTGAGCCTCCACCACCACCGCCGCCGCCTGTGGTTTGCCGCTGTTGTGTGCTGTGTCTTAGCGAACGATGTGAACCATTGCGAGTCAAAGAGTTCATTTGCGGCGTCCCTGGCACCGTGTGTCCCAAGGCATTCATATAATCAGCGATTAGCAAAGTTATTTCCAAGATTTTGGGCTTGCTCATGGCAAATAGCAGCTTCTGCTCACAGCCTCCATCGCCATCATCGTGTGAGACGACCAGCATAAAGTCATCCTGACAGCCGCCAAAGGTCATGACTGAGCTATAGGGATACCTTGCCACCGGGGCCATTGTAGACAGTTCAAGCACATTCAAAGCATCCTCAGCCACTGCCAGCCAGGCCACAGGAGTGGTGATATTGCTTCCTCCGCCTCCAGTGCTCGTCATCGTCGTTTCACTCTGCCTGGGCTTGGCCTGGAACAGACAGGCTCCAAAATACGGCCACTTGCGACAGCAGGTAAGATAAATGCGTACACAGTCCAGGGTAGAACGACCCTTCAACAGCATCCATTTGGAAACAAGCAGCTCCTGGACATCCTTCAGTTGCTCGGCACCCAAAGCATCCCGGTAGCGATACGGATAGAATTTATCCAGACCCTTAAGGCCCACGCCCACATCCCGTGACTTCTCTAGCGAATAGTCACCCATGTCGATCTGTGACATCAGCGAGGCCAGCTCCAGGGCCAGTTCCCGGGACAAGGGGAAGCGACCCTGCACAATCTGTGAGTTGGTTTGATAGCACAACAGCAGCCGCTCCTTGTCCGTCTCACATTTGATGGTATGCTTCCAGTACAATCGATTCTTGTAGCTTAGCTGTATCACTCGAGAGTTCTCGAATTTGCCAGAACCCTTTTCACGCAGCGCTGTCTCCCATTTGCTTATTACATCACACAGCTTGGCCAGTGGTTCGAGATAATGCTCCAAATCCTTTTCAATGGGATCATCGCTGAATAAACAGAAGCCATTGGTGGCATCTCGCGTGCCCAGCTCATGGGCCAGGGTGGCCTGGAACTCCTCGATGGTTGTAGAGCCGTCAAAGGAAACCACCTGGGAAACAGAGAAAAATTGAGGTTAATATTTAATTTAATTAAATAAATAATTATTGAAGGGGGGGAACCACATGTAAATCGAATTACTTTGGTCAAAAATGTATTTTTTATTAAAACTATGCAATCTATTGGAATGAATCAAATAGTATTATTATCAACATGATTATATCTTCTATTTAAACCTAATGTATCTCATAAAAATAATTTGTAGTATTTTTTAGGAAAGTGCCAAGTCAAAACTAACTTTCTAAAACCCAAATTTTCTGTTAAAAATTATCCAGAATTTGTTTGCCATCATTTCTTTTGTGTTTTTTAGGTTCAAATAGAAAATACACTAATTCTAAATACAAATAAATTAGGTTTTTGGCTTTCCGACTTGAATTACGGACTGAATCGTGTTCATAATGGAGGAACCTCGAAAATCTAAGCGCCACAACTCCGCCATTTTGTAAGATTTGGCTAATTAATTTAAGATGATACATCTTTGATATTATTTTAATCTATTTCTAAAGTTTCACAAGGATTGGTTAACTATTTCTTTAAAAAAATCGTGTCCCTAATGGGGGAAGCTCGAAAATCATCGTGCCACAACTCCGTCACTTTTAAAGCTTTGGCTAATTAATTTTAGATAATAAATCTTTAATATTACTTTAATCCATCTCTAAAGTTTCACAAGGATTGGTTTACTATTTCTTAAAAAAAAAAAATTTACAAAAAATGTCCATATTTCGACTGTTTACATGTTGATCCCCCACTTAATTAATGCCTAACTAACTCACCTGATAAGTGCTGTTCATCATATGAACTGGTATCGCATGCGGCAATGAATGATGATAGGGATTCTTCAGAAGTATAGATAAAACCTCCATTCTCGAAGGCTTTGTCTCGCGGCCACCATTCTTTAGGGTTCTCTCCAACGCTCGCTCACAGTAGGCCGCATATTTCCCAGTCTCCGTTTTTGTATCAGCATTCCGGGATAAATGTAGCTTGAGGTACCACAGCAGGCGGCTTGAGCGTGGAACAAAGAGGGAGACAGCCAGGGCCAAGAGTTGCCAGCCCTGGACAAAGCTATAGGCGGGCGGATTGCTCTTGCAGTCAATGATGGGCGTGGCAGCGGGAGCCTGTGGAAGCGAATCGATTTAAAGGATCGTTTAGGGGTTAGTTTTGATTGTCAATTCAAGATTATTGGGTTTAATTTAAAGTTTAAAAAGAGTTACAGAGTTATAGAGTTACAGAGTTAGTGAGGTTAGGAGTAATAACTACATTTACGGTGGTTGGTACTACTGAAATCGAACGCAACTGTACTCGCACACAAAAACAATTCGATTAAGAAAGACAGTGTTGAAAAGGTAAGTTGGGTTTTCGGGTTTTTGTTTTCAGGTGAAAAAGTAAAACAAGACAAAGAGTTAGTGGATGAGACTATAAATTTCCCCGCATACCTGTATGGAGGTGGGCGAACTGCCGTTGGCTTGGGCATGGCCAGCCTGTTGGGTATCACAGGTGAACAGGCTTTGGGTGGCGCACAACAGTAGTTGCTGTAAATTTCATTGGTCGTTCGTTCAGTGTTGGAAAACGGTCAACGAACACACACACACATATTTCGAAACGCAACGTAACGCAACAAAAGTATGGAGCAGGAGAAGAGAAGAAGAAGCCAGAGAGAACAGTTTTTTGATCAATTTTTCACTCATCATCAATTAATTATTTTTTTTGGCAGTGTCTAATGTTTGTTTTGTTTTCTGTTTTGGCAGTGTTGTGTAACGTCAGACGCTTCATTTGGGTTTGTTAAGAAAGCTTGATGCGAAACGTTTAACAGACACAAAGAAGAGTTAAATAGAGCACATTCAAAGCGTATTAAAAAAAAAACAACTTAAACATGTGAAAGCGGCAAAAAACCTCTAGAAAAGTTAAGAAAACAAGAAAAAGAAAACAAATCCTTAGCCAACACTATAAATTGATCACTGAACAGTGTTGCTAAGGGTTTTAATATATATGTTATATGGTATATAATTGCGGCTGCTGCGTAAATGTGGTGTGTTATGTTATCGGTGGTGGTTCAGTGGCTGAGTGGTTGAGTGATTCTAGTAGTTGTGGTTCTGAGTGGTTTCATGTGGTTTTCTTTTGTCAAATTTACAGCAATTACTTTATACAATGAAACGGTTTTTTTGATTGGTTTTTTTTTTGATGATAGTTACAATATATAGTAAAGGATACACATAGAGTTATACACACTGATGTATTGAAAGCTATATGTACATACAGAATATATATAGATATATGTCTGACAGTTATGGGGGAAATTTGTGGTCTGAACTCAATAGAAACTCAATAAAAATTAATAACAATTAGTTGGTTTTAAGATAAGCATGCATATAGATTAGTTGAGACAGTGTTTCAGGTATTTATATGTTATATGTGATATTGATATTCGATTAGTTTGATTATGATATTGCGTATAAAGCGTTCGTAAGCTTGTTCCTTAAAGCAAAGCTCTCTTTTTTTTTTTTTTGGCTGGCAAAAGAAACAATACCTATTGAGACACCTCTTCTTCTTTTTTCGGGCTGTTCTTCTTGCAATTTGTTAGTGGGAATATCAGGGAGAGGGATTCAGAGAGTTCTACATCAAAAATCAAGGACATTCAACTAAACATTTTTCAAGGGGATGCAGGTTAGGGAGATGGGGGTTATCTTTTTCTTTCTCAGGAAATAGGGGACACATAAAAAGCTTTGCAACTGAAAAACTTACGCGCGTTTGCTTGCCCAGCTTCTTGTTTACCTGGACGCCGACACTGAGCTTCTGGCCCATGTGCCGGGAGGTCTGCTTGATCAGAATGCAGATCATTTCCGTTTGCAGCTCGGGCATATCCAAGGCATGCTGCAGGGCATTCTGGGCGAGAACCACATGATAATCGATGCCCGGCTGATTGACAGCCACCGACATGAAGAGCTGGATGCTCTGTAAAATGGTTAAACAATATTAATATCACATAAATAACACAGATTTCGGTTTAATCCTACTCACCTTGAAGAGCTTAATGGCCTCTGGTTGCATGGTTTCCGTGTGCATTGAAGAAAGCGGTGCTGTGATAGTGTCTTTGGTGTGCAGCAATATGGGATGACGCCACAGGACGCAGTCTATAATTTTTGACAAAGAAATGTAGCTTAATTAAATCTGTTCTCTTAAAAAATAAATCCAAAATACGAACTAGGATCGCCATCAGTCTCCATGAGCTTCTGTACAAGCTGCTCGTACTGTGTGCCAGCACTGGGACCGCCACCAGAAACCACAGTCAGGTGATAAAGCCAATTATCACGCTCTGGCTTGCCGGAGAGTATTAAATACGTGGGTCCCTGATGAGCTGGATAAATGGCCACTGTGAGGCGTGCCTGATCCTGGGCAGCATCTTCACGCTCCTCAGAATCCGAATCAGAGACGTGTTCCACCTCCTCGACCCGGGCATCGCGCATATTGATCTGCCCCAAGGGATTCTGTAAGAAAATTTCCTTTAGAATTTGAAATTCAAATTAGAAAACACTCTTAACTTACCGTCTCGGCGGGGGCCTTGAAGTAAAGGAACATCTTGCCCAGCAGCACACACCAGCATTTTTTGGGATGACCATTCTTTACCTTGGTCACCCAACCCTGAACCGTAGGCTTCTGATCGTCGCGACTCAGCAGCAATTTGGTGGCATTCCTTCGCTGCACATTCTGCAGCACTCTGATCCAATCATCCATGGTGGCATGCGAGTCTGCGGTGAGGTAGTAGACCTTCTTGCCGGTGTCTATTTCGAATGTGGAGGCACCCTCCGCCCTATTAATGCGACAGGCCTCGTCCAGCTGTATTTGTCCCTGTGGCTTTCGCTGAACATCATGTTGGCTCTTCCAATAGTTTAAGGATCCATTCTTTAAGACGAACCAGCGTTTGCGCCAGGTCTTAAGCTTGCCACCAAGTTTGGCCAGGTGACCCATCTGAAATTGAAGAAACAGAAGAATTTATAGAAGATTTATTAGAAGAATTAATAGAAGAAATAATTGAGATTTAAAAGAAGAATTAATTGAAGAATTTATTAAAGAATTAATAGAAGAATTGATTGAGAATTAATAGAAGAATTAATAGGAGAATTAATAGAAGAATTGAAGAATTTATAGAAGAATTAATCGAGAATTAATAGAAGAATTAATTGAAGAATTTTTAGAACAATTAGCAGAAGAATTAATACAAGAATTAATCGAGAATTAATAGAAGAATTTTTAAAAGAATTAATGGAAGATTTAATAGAAGAATTGATTGAGAATTAAAAGAAGAACTAATTGAAGAATTAATAGAAGAATTAAAGAATTAATTGAAAAATTAATTGAGAATTAATAGGAGAATTAATGGAAGAATTAATAGAAGAATTGATTAAGAATTGAAAGAAGAACTAATTGAAGAATTAATAGAAGAATTAAAGAATTAATTGAGAATTAAAAGAAGAATTAATTGAAGAATTAATAGAAGAATTGATAACAGAATTAATAAAATAATTATTAGAAGAATTAATAGACGAATTAATTGAAGAATTAATAAAAGAATTAATTGAAGAATTAATAGAAGAATTAATTGAAGAGTTGATTGAGAATTAAAAGAAGAATTAATGGAAGAATCAATAAAAGAATCATAAAAGAATTAATAGAAGAATTATAGAAGAATTAATTGAAGAATTGTTTGAAGAATTAATAAAAGAATTAGTAAAAGAATTAATTAAATAATTATTAGAAGAATTAATAGAAGAATTCATTTAGAATCATGTACTTACCTTCTCCAGCGACTCGATCTTCTTGCTGGGCGAGTCCACATAAGACTGACGCATCAACAGCGATGGCATTGAGGCATCCATGCACGTGGACTCGGACACGGCATCGGGTGGCAAAGCATAATCATCTGAGAGGCCTGATTCAAAGGAGAGATCTGAAATTACTGTGCCACGCATGTGCTGGATTGGGGAGGGGTTGGCAGGGGGAATGGAACAGGGACTAGGGCCATGGCCACGCCTCGTAGGGGTTCGTGGCAACGTATTTTGACCACATCCAGTTGGCATTAGCGTTGATATTCCAGGACTGAGATTGTAGTGGTTCTGGTGGGGCAGAGTGTGATGGTGTTGGTGTTGGTGAAGCGGTTGGTGAAGCTGGCTGTTGTGATGGTTGGAATGTGTGTTGGTTGTGGAGGTGCGTGGTTGATGGACTGTGGGTTGGGTTAAAGGTTTATGGCGGTTTATTTTTTGTTATTTGGTTATTCAGCCAGCGGCAATGATTGATTTGATGGACAAAAGTGATTAGAATCGCAAGTTGTTAGAGCAAACAATTAGTTTCTTTGTTAATTTTGGAGAATAAAGGAAATTCTAGGAGGGTTAGGGGAAGCAAGGGTGTTCTAGGGATAACTGGAAGTAGGGCAAGATCAGGTTTAACACAGAAACTAAAGGGAAATTTAAGCTCTAACAGGAAAGATCTTAGTAAAAGATCAGTAAAAGATCTTAAAAGTCGTAGGGTAAAAGAATAATCTTGCATTGGGAATTATTAGGAGTTAGGAGGTGGTAAATAGATACTTAAGGATGTGGGAATTCTAGGTTTATTAGGTCAACAAGGTTTTACATTAAATGTTAGTTAGTGTTTGGTGTTTGGAGTACAAAAAGTGTTAATGGAACCCCCGTCCAAAAAAAAGAGCTACTCAAGAGAGGAATCTAAAAGGTTTTAGCAAAGACATTTCAATATATAAGATAAGTAACGCCATACGATTTTTTTTGCACACGAATTTAGATTTTTACGCTCTCAACTTTATGAGACCGGATAGAGCCTCATATTGCAAAACGAATGTATGGTCGTTCCTTATCTTAGTATTGAAATGTTCGACGAATGTCGTTCCTCATCTTAGTATTGAAATCTCTTTGCTGAAACCCCCGGAAAAGGGACAACTCTAAGCGAGGAAACCAAAAGGCTTGAGTTAAGCAAGGATCAGGCATTTAGGACTGGGAAACTAGGTAAAAAATAGTAGCTTAGACCCAAGACATTTCAATACTAAGATGAGAAACGACCATACATTTGTTTTGTAATATGAGGCTACTGAGGCTAGTGTTGAAAAAATTGTATAGCGTTACTAATCTTATATATTGAAATGTCTTTGCTTACACTGTGGGGTTTCAAGTCTTTTCATTTTCTAATCAAGTCTACGCTATGCCAGGATGTGGATCTAAAGGGTTTTTTATAACAAATACATTTTTTTTTACTACATACCACGCGCTTTGGCATTCTTGGGACTCTCCGAACCACTTCGCTTTGCTGGACTCAAACTAGACGATGTCTTCAGGCTCTTCGAGGGACTTGAAGCACTGCCCGACGTTGAGGTCTCTGTATTATCCGTGCTCGAGGAGTTGTGCGAGTGATGGGTGAGCATCACAGCATGATCCTCCCCATCGCTGGAATCATCGCTCGAATCGCCTGTAAAGGGCATTGAACGTATCTGAGAGGCGCGACCCTTGACTGTAGCATAGACCGGCACAGATATATCACAGAAGCCGCCACTGGCGGTTTGTTGCTGCCTCGATGGTGGCAGCGGAGTGCCCGGTGTGCTGCTGCCCAGCGTATTATGTCCATCACCACCAGTGGCCGAGCCATGACTATGGTTATGTCGCCTTCCATTGGAGAGATTGCTGCCCAAAGTACCCGAGTTTCCAGTTCCTGTTCCTGTTCCTGTTCCCTCTTGGATATCCGGCTCCTGACTGCCTGTGGCTGTACTCTCCGAAGCAGTGCCTGTGCCGGCCAAACCATCATTGGCCACCTGATAGATCTTGGCCTCCCAGCTGGGAAAACGATGCAGCGGCGGTGTTGGTGGACGCGGGACACCCAATTCACTGGTTGTGGTGGTGGTGGTACTTGAATTCCCACCACTGGCCATCAATGCCGGATTATTCTTCATCCAAGCGGGCAACTTTTCACAGGAAGGCGTATAAATCTCCGCATAATCATGGGCTGTATCGGTATCCGAGCTATCTGGCCTGTTGACGGTGGAAACTCCTAAATTACCACTGGGAGCCTTGCTGGAAATGCTTGAGAGCGGCGCCAGCGTAAGACCATCCACAGCTGCCACTAAATTTCGTTCCAACTCCTGCGGCTCCATGGATAAGTTGCGTCTGTGCTGATGATGGGGATATGAACTGGTCAGCGGTCTTCCTATGATCTCCTGTGGATCTAGACTTTCGCTACGCCTTCTATGCTCAGGATTGGAACCGGAACCCGCAAAATCCTGTACGTCCAAGCTTAGGCTATTCCTCACAGGACCTACAATGCTGTGTCGCTGCGACTGATTGGCTATGTGATTCTTTAGCAGCTCCAACTGCTGGTTGCACTTGATGTTCTGCTCGCGCAGGAGTTGATTTTGTTCCTCAAGATCCCGTAGTTTATTGTTTACCCACTCCTTGATCTTGGCTGCCTTGGCCTCGATCTGACGGGCGTCGTGGAGTCGCAGTTGTCGTTGTTCTTCTACTTGAATCTCCAACGAGGTGATGGTTTTCTCTGCCTCTTGTGGGGCTCCAGAAGCTGTGACTGAAGCGGTGTTTAGTGTTGCTCCTCCGATTTGGTGACTTGGCGAACTCCTGGCTTGTGGCTGCTGCTGCTGTTGCTGCTGCTGTTGCTGCTGCTGCTGTTGCTGCTGCTGCTGCTGTTGCTGCTGCTGCTGCTGCTGTTGCTGTTGCTGCTGCTGTTCTTGCCCTACCGTTTGGTGGCTATGTGAATGCTGGTGCTGATGCTGATGCTGATGTGGATGCTGGTGCGAATGCTGTGGCTGTTGGGGCGGCGGCTTGGGCCACTCACTCAGCCGCTGCTCCATGGCACGCACCTAAAAGAGAGAGAGAAAAAGAGAAGGCAAAGGTTTAGTCAAGTTGCAAAACTTTTCTCACAGCAAAAACTTTTCCAAATTAAATTAAATTCACACTAAGCCAAGGGCAAAGTTCAGGGTCTAATGGTTACACATGACTCCAAAGGGGGATTAGCTTTCCAACGGCTTAAAAACTTAAAAAAAAAAGGAAAGCACTGTAAGAAAATCCTTCCTGCCTGCAAATAACCTCAACTTTAGTCTAAGTAACCTTTTTTCCAGTGCCTGAAAAAGGGTTGTCTGATCGTAGGAAGCTCAAGTGTGGGTATGAAGCGAAACTTGTGTAATTAAGACAGTCGGAGGCGACCATTTGCCATTTACCATTTAACACCCGGTCCTTGGCTCCTGGCTCCTTTTAATGGGCACTGCAAATGGCTAAGAATGAGCCCGGCACATGCCATGGCTGTAGAAAATAAGTATTTTTATGGTTACACAACAATTTGCAAGTAATGCAACTGCCACAGGAAAGAAATAACTTCATTTGGCACGCCAGGAAACCAAACTGACAACTAAACAAAGCCGGAAGCAGCACGGAAAGCCACAAGGAGGAGGAGGAAAAGGAGTACAAGGAGGAGCAGTAGTTCAAAGAGGAGCAGGGATACTAGGAAAAAGCAGAAGCACCCTAGAAGCTGGTGCACCCAAAGGACTTTCCTTCCTTTCCTTCCTTCCTTCAAGACTCCAACAGCAAGCAGGAAGCCTGAGCAACTTCAGTGTCCTCGCCACCTCGATTGCATTATTAGTTTGTCAGCCAGGATTGTGTCTTCTCCCAAAAATGAGGTCAATTGCTTAATGTTCTTACGGTTTAAGGGTGCTGGGATTTATAGAGAGGTGAATGCATGAATCGACGAGGTCCTTGCCTGTGTTAAATATAGATAGAACACCAAAAATAGGCAGCCAAAAAGGGGACAACGCTCACACCTATCCTGGACTCTGCTTCTCTTCTCTTTTTAACTCATTCCTTTGCCAGTGACGCATATAAAATGCCAAAGTTTATGCCTTTCATGACACGAAATGGAGAAGAAGGAAGGAGAAGGAGATCCTAGCAGCTACTCCTGAAAAGCACCATGTGCACCAGCTGAGATACGCGAGAGAAGATATGGCTCAGAGATACGCGGACGACTACAATAGACAAGAGTTATGGACATGCAAAGTACAAAAGTCGCTGACTCCAAGAGGCCAAGAGAAAAGAAAGAGAAGGACCAAGAAAAACCAGGAAAAAGTATAGGGAAAATAGAGAAAAAACTATAGAAAAAATAAAGAAAAAACTATAGAAAAAATAAAGAAAAAACTATGGGAAAAAATAGAGTAGAAACTATAGAAAAAATAGAGAAAAAACTCTAGAAAAAATAGAGAAAAAACTCTAGAAAAAATAGAGAAAAAACCTAAGAAAACTCTAGCAAAAACTATAAAAAAAAATACAATAAAAATCTAGGAAAACTTTAGCAAAAACCCCAGAAAAAAACATATAAGAAGCCAGCTTGGTTTGGCACAAAAACTTGCAGGAAAACCATGTATCTTCCAGAGAGTTTTTGGCTAGAGATTTCAAGATCAACTTGCCCAGCTTTCGGGTGCTAAAATCTTTAGCGCAGAGCAACTTTTGGGGGCCAGAAAACTTGAGCCATAAAATCTGGCTGCTGCGCCTAAAAACCCCTAAAAAAAAGAAAAGATTTAGAGTAGGAAACCAGCGCAAATGGTGTTGGCAATGGCTTATTTAATGGCTCAAAGAGCAAAGTTCAAAGGGGGCCAACTTGTGTCCTGAATCAAATGAATTGCCTGCATTTAGGCGTGCGAAAAAAATCAAAAAACAAACAAAGAACAAATCGGTTTCGCTTAAATAAAAATATGTATAAATGAGAAGAAAAAAAGAAGCTGTCGAGACAGTGAGTTGACTTTATCTAAATGCGTTTTCTAGATTCTCACAGACACAGCGGACACAGCTGCTTGTCACAGACAGGACAACCAAATCCTGGCAATTTTCGTTATTGGATTTGCGATCTGTAAATATGTTTTAGCAGAAAAGGAAAATTATAAGGGAAAAGGGAAAATGTTCTTTGGGTTACAGGGGTTTCTATGGAAATCAGAACTTAAACAAGGCAAATTTTTGTCTTAATTGAAAACAGAAAAGAAAATTCTAGTAATACAAAAATTCCATTCAAAGACTTTTATGGTATTTTCTTTAAAAAAAGAAGCTGGATTTATTTTAAGAATAATTGAAAAAGAAAAGAAAATTCTAGTATTAAAAAAATTTCATTCAAAGACTTTTATGGTTTTTTCTTAAAAAATAAAGAAGATAGAGTTATTTTAAGAATAAAAAGTTTGGGGAGCAAATATAACACTTTTAAATATAGATTAAAATATCTAATTTTGCATCAAATATTAATATTAAATCAATATTTTCATATATAATGAAATATTATAATAATATTGTAATAATATTGTAATAATGTATTATTATAATAATATTTCCTACTTTATAATATAGAAAATTTTTAATTTCTGGCAAATATTAATACAAAATAACTACAAACTATTTAATTGTTTATCAAAATTTGTATATAACAATATTTTCTATAATTTCTAATCCTTTTTAAGATCCTATAATACAAGTAAGCAAGAGAGCAGATCCTCTGAGTTCCCTAAAAGTATTTAAAACTTAGTCACTTATTTATGGTTCGTTCCCCTTTCTGGTCAAAGTCCGCTTGTCCTTTTTTATGTTCGTCTTAAAAAAAACAGTCTTAACAAAGCCCGGCAGCTGTCGGGTAAAAAACTATTCGATTCCTTTTGCAGAATGACATTTTTATTGCTCGGATATAGGAGAGCCTTCCTTCCCTCCCCCTCCCCTGAGAAATAGTGCAATGTCTGCCACTTAACATAAATCTCACATATTGCCTTAAAAAATATATATAGAAAGAGCAAGAACAAATAGAAAAAAAAGGCAAAGAAAATGTAGAAAAGAAATCCCCGATAATAATTTGCTCCAACGCACAATTGGGGGGGATTATGGAAGGAGGAGGAGGAGGGTAGAAAATGGGGGCTGGGATTTATGGGGGTGCCAGAAAAATGCGCTCAATAAAGTAAATTCCAAAAAGCTGCAGACGATAAAAGATGAATGAAAGAATGAATGAATGAATGAATAAGCAAAGCATTTGAATAAAATTTGAATTCAATTTTGTTGAGACAGCTTCACCTCTACCCTAAAGAATTTATTAAATATTTTTAACTCTTAGAGAGCAAGGCGGAGGCTTTAAGTTTTTTATAATTAATGTAAAATTTGAACTTGAAACTATTAAATCTAAGGAAAACATTTGATATTATTTAAAGAAGCGCATAAATATATTTTTTTTAGCTGCTCAGAACTTTTTTATCTTTGTTAAAAATATAGATTTGAATATACATCCATATTTTATTATATAATATTTAATATAATACCAAATTTCATTAAGTTTACTATATTATAATTTCAAATTAATTTAAATATAATTCCTAAGGGAAAATATTTATTATTATTGAAAGAGTCGCATTTTTTCTTGCAAATATATTTAAACATATTTTTTTTTAACTGCTCAGAACACTTTTTCCTTTGTTAACAATATAGATTTGAATATACATCCATATTTAATTATATACTATTTAATATCATACCAAATTTCTCAAAGTTTACTATATTATAAATTCAAATTAATTCAAATATAATTCCTAAGGAAAATATTTATTATTATCTCATTTTTCCTGGCCAATATCTATAATTTTTTTGTTAGCTATTCAGAAAGAACTTTATATTCTTTTAATTTGCTAAAAATTCATATAAATTTTAATTCCTAAAGAAAATATTTAATATTTTTCAGAAAATCTTATTTTTTCTAGCAAATATATTCAAATTTTTTATAGCTGTTCAGAACACTTTCTCTTTTTATTTTCTTAACAATTTATATAAGTTTTAGTTTCTAAACAAAATATTAAATATTATTTAAAGAGTCTAATTTTTTTCTGGCCAATATTTTGATGTATTTTTTCTAGCTATTAAGGACACTGTATCCTTTTGGTCTGTGGCCAAGCATGAATCCTGTTTTTATGACTAAATGAGCAGACGCAATTAAGTGGGGTTCATGGGGCTGATCGAAGGGGTTATAGTTGCTGTTCTAACGATGCCAGACGTGGAGAAAGGAGCAGAAGCAGGAGCAAGGAACAGTAGAAAGAGCGAGGAGCAGGAGAAGGAGCAAGAGTACCTCCCCAACTTTCCAGTGACTCACTAACTCTGCAGTTCGTTGGCCGAAAAAAAGGGTATTCCCCCTTTCTCCCACAGATAGATGATTAATCGGTTTATAATGAAGACAACAGCCGCTGTTGTGGAGGCTGATGATGAAAAAATAATGACTTTTCCCCCAAAGGCATTTTGTATATATAAACTATACTCTATATATGAAAGAACTTCTACTTAATTGTCTCTTCTCCCCCCTCGAAACTTTATTCCCGGTGAACAAATTTGCTGCCTTTGCCGGGCAATTTGTTAATATTACTCGAAATGTGCCGCAACTCAAATAGAGTTGCTTTTGCCACCAGGTTCTTCCAGGCACTTCCTTTTCCCATTTCCCTTTGTCGTGCCACTCACAGAGAGAGAGAGAGAAATGAGGAAAATGGAGGGGAAAAACATATATGTTTTATTTGCGTTTCTTGTGTTTCTTTGACTTCTTGAGCAAACAGCCAGCCTCCTGCTTTTCATCCTCCTCCTCCTCCTTGCTCTCTATGCTTTCCCTGCTCCACGAGCCCCGTCTCCTTATCGCACACCCTCTGCTTTTTTTTTATTTTTCTCCCCCGACGTTTAATTTGGAGTCATGATTCCATTGTTATTTATAGTCAACAAAGCGACAGCCGCTTGAGAGAAACAGTCAGAGGAGAAAAGACATCTTAAGAATGGCAAAGCTTGGATACTCTTAAAGGTTTATAATATAATATAATATAATATTATATATTATATATTATATATTATATTATTGTATATGTATATATTATATATTCGTATTTTTGTTAGAAATATAACAAATTTAACAACTATTTTAGGTAATAAATCATAGAAAAAAGCTATGACTAAAGAAAACAATAAATTCAACTTAAAACAAAAAGGAAAACTCATTTTGAGAAGCCGAAGTTTTCATATCCTTAAAGTTTCCAATTAAATTAGGGGTCGAATTTGAGATTTATCATTAAAAAATGCACTTATTTCAATTGGAAATGCTTTTCCCATTTTTAAATATTGTAAATTTTTGTTTGCAACCTTTTTAATATTTCTTTAATACTTCTTTTATTTTTTTATATTTCTATTACATTTTTTTCTATAATTTATTTATTTTTATTAAGATTTTAAGGGCGAAATTATATATTTATGACTTTTGCCAATAACTGGGCTTTTTAACATCTTATATCCTCAAGAAGTTTTGAAAATTTCGCTTTCTTTAAATCATTATTTATTTACTTATTTATTTTTATTAATATTTATTAATTTTTTGTTAAAATTCTTACTTTTTAGTTATGAAAACTAAGCTAAAAATGAATTAATTGAATTAAATTAATTAAATCCAACCAATCTACATACTTTATTTCTATTATTTATTTTATAAAACTTTTTTTTTAGATTATTTTTTTATTTAAAAAAATTATAAATATAATTTATAGGGTCAGAAATGACTCTTTCACTCTGTTTTACCTTTAATACCCTTCTAAAGCGTATAAAAAATATGGAAAATACGAAAAAACTTGAAATAAAAGGAGGTTGATACCTTGAAGAAGAATAGCTACCAGAAGGAGCCAAAGAAGCAGCAGCAGTAGCAGAACCACTCAAGAAAACACTCCATAAAACATTGTTGCCCACCTACCTACCACTTTCCACCTAAAAACAAAAACAAAAACAAAAAAAAAAAAGAGAGAAGAGAAGAAATCTGCAACCTCTCCTTCAGTCGAAAAACATCATCCACCATCACCATCAACCCCTACTCCTGTGGCACGCGCCATCTACTCCTCCTTTTCATTTTTTTCTTTTTGGACGTCTTACAGTCTGGGGGAACTGCCACTTATCTGGTATCCCCCATTCCGGGTATTTTCCTCTCCCCCCAATATCTATGGGATATCGTTAACTGCACGCATATCTTTATTTCCAGTCATCGTCTCTGGAATTGGAATTGCTCATCTCAGACAGAAGAGACGCGGTCTTTGAGAAGAGGGAAAGGAAGGAAGGGACTACTATTTCTCTGTGAGAAAAGGAAGGAAGGCGGGGATTCCTCATTCTCTAAAAAGAAGGAAGGAGAAAGGGACTCCCCTTCACTGAGAAAAGTAAGGAAAATCCCGACAAATTGATTTGAGATTTAAAGAGGGTGAAAAAAACGAGACGCAACCTAATGGAACTTGAATTACCAACTCAACACCTGTTTGATACTATTTTAGAACTGAAAATATGTAAAAGGCTTTAAGTTTTCTTAACAAAATTATAAAATAGTAAATAAAATAATGCTAAAATATTAAAAAAATTATTTACGCTAACTTTTAAAGACTTCTAAAGGTTTATCCAACCTCCTAAAGATCAAAGTAAAATTCCAATCCTGCCTCAGCCTCCTTTTCTTCTTGTTTTCAAACCAACTTTGATCCCTTCACCGCTAATCCCTAAATATAATAGTTCTGTTCTGTTTGGAATTTTTCCCCCATTGTTCCTTTTTTTTTGGGACATTTTTTTGCTCAACCCTTAGCATCATTTTTCTCTCCGCGCGGCTGCTGTGAATGATTTTCCCATTACAGTCAGTGTCAATATTTGCTGCATGTTTTGGCAGCTTTGAAATTGAAAATGTGCATGTTTCACATTATCCTGGAACGTGGTTACATGGCAAACTTCATCATGCTTGGCATCCTTTACAAGTCCTCCCGTTCTCTAACCTCTCAACTGCTCTGTCATGCAACAAAAATGGCAAATGGTAGAGAGGTCGACTAGGGAATATCCTAGGAAGATAAGTCTTAAATAATTCCTATTCCCCCTTAATTATTAAAGATTTTTATCTATTAAATTTATTAAAATAATTTAAACCTAAACTAAGACCCCCAAAAAATTCCTTTTACATTTTCTTTATCCCTCCTCATCATACCCTCTTCTTACCCCTTAATTACTGTGCAAAAAACCGGAAAATGCTTCGTGAAATGATGATGTCTGGAGGAGCTTGCTTTTAATTACAAGAGCCACTTATTGCATCTTTCTCTTAAACGGAATTTACCTTTAAGTAAAGAAAGAAATTTGTTATCCTGCCCACAAATGGCAGGACTGATGTGGGGGGGCAATCTATTCCAGAACCGAGCATTATTTATGCATTATCCCAGTTATATATGAGGTCAATTTAGTCTGTAATGTTCCTTACTTCCTCAAACTGATTTATAATGCAGACACCGTTTGATGTATTCTCGGTGAATTTTGCCAGCTAAGCTGCTGCTGCTTCGTCCTTCGTCCTGTTTGTGCAAAGGCTTAACTTAATCAGTTTTGAATAAAAATAAAAGAGAGAGAGAGATGGGAGAGAAAACAAAGTTTGCCACGCCATCTGCCAGACAATAAACTAAAACAAAAGTTTCGCGCTTTTGATAAAAGTTTTTACCCCTTTTCTTGCCTCGTTTTTGCCTCTTTTCTCTGCTGACTTTTCCTCAATTTTCCTCACTTTTCTGCTCGTTCTTTGGCGGCTTAGTAATGGCTTGGTATTTATGGATAATGCATTCAGCTTAGGGCATAGTTTTTCATGATGCTTTAGAGGCATTTATTTAGGGATTAGTGTCTGAGGAGAGAGGTGTACAGGGTGTACATAGATTGGGGTTTATGGTTTAAGGGAAAATTGAATGAAAGTTGACAGTATTTAAATGGAATATTTAAGTCACAGTAAACGAATATCTTATTAAATATTTCTATGTATTTATTCATTCATCTAACTATCTTTCAATCTATCTCTGCATTTATTTATCGATCTATTTATTTATCAAACTATTTATTTATCGATCTATTTATGTATCAATCAATGTATCTATCTATCTATTTATTGATTAATCTATTTATTTATCGATCTTTTTATTTATTGATCTATTTATTTATCGATCTATTTATTTATCGATCTTTTTATTTATTGATCTATTTTTTTATCGATCTATTTATTTATTTATCTATTTTTTTTATCGAACTATTTATTGATCGATCTTTTTATTTATCTATATATTTATTTATCGATATATTTATTTATCGATATATTTATTTATCGATCTATTCCTTTATCGATATATTTATGTATCGATCTATTTAATTATTTATCGATCTATTTATCTATCTAAAAACTCACTTCCCTAACGAATATTAAAATTTATTTTATAAAAAGAAGAAATCGTATGGTAATTATTTCTCTTTCCAGAGAAGAAGTATATAGTTTCAGGGCTCATTATTATCTCCAGGAAATTCTAATTCTAAATTCTGAATATTATTTTTACTTGGCTAACAATTAAATCAAAATAGATTTACTTAAAAGTTCTAAAAATCTCCTTCCTTTACATAAACCCTTATTATTATTTGTATTTTTAAGGCTTGAAAATAAGCTTAATGTTTTACGCTTTAAAACTTGGCACTTTGAAGTTTACCTCCCAGTCTTGGCTGCCACTTTAACTTGTCATCCAGTATAACAGACCCTTTCAGATCTTGAGACTTTCCAGTTTCCAGCTTCACAGCTTCAGCTTCAGTTTTGAGCTTCAGCTTCCATGCTTCACTTGAAGAAAAAAGGGCTTCTTCAGCGTCCGCCTGACTGGGCTGCCACATTGTCAAGGACCTGCACTCGAGAGCAAGGCGAAAAGGCAAACAACAATGTCCAGGACCAGGAGGAGCAGCAGCAACAGCTGTAGGAGGAGGAGGAGTATCAGGAGCAGCAGCAG
Organism: Drosophila truncata; assembly: GCA_008042515.1. NCBI lineage: Eukaryota > Metazoa > Arthropoda > Insecta > Diptera > Drosophilidae > Drosophila > Drosophila truncata. The sequence goes on along the minus strand of VNJQ01006627.1, from coordinate 9,117 downwards.
CAGCAGGAGCAGCAGCAGCAGCAGCAGCAGGAGCAGCAGCAGCAGCAGCAGCAGCAGCAGAAGCAGGACCAGGACTCTGGCTGGAGAAAGAGGATTTCCCCGCCATGTCTGGCAGCAATTTGGAAATGAAAATAATGGAAATGCGCCGCGATATTTCAGCGACTGCTCAATAACTTTCCTCATTTTGCTTTGTTGCCAAAACGAAAGAAAAAAAAAAAGAAAACCCAACCCAATCCCAGAGTCTCTTCAAGGGGAATCAACGCCAACTGTTTGTGACACACAAAAACAGCAAAAAATGGTTGGGTTTTGGTTTTATGTTTTGAGCTGCGACTTTGGACTAAGGCTTGACTCTGACTTTGGGTCTTCGTTCTACCATTTTTGGGGTGTAAATGATGTTTTTTCCGCTTGAGTGGAAGTCTTCTTCTCTTCATCATTTAAACATTCCAATTTCCCCATTCCGATCGATGCAAGTCTTAGCTCCACTCGATTCATTAGCCAGAAGGTTTTGGGCTTGGAGTAGGGAGTAACTGAGAGAAGTTTGGGAGGAAGCAAGCTTTAATTATGGAAACCCCACAAATCTCAAACCCTCTGTCGAAAGTGAGCTTCGAATTGCACTTTTGTGCGACGCTGTCATTGTTTTTGTTTTTAAATACTCTATAAAAAGGGGTAAATTCAAAGGAATATAAATAAATATAATAAAAAAGCCTTAAATTTAAAAATTGGAGTACTTGATATATTTTAAAGAATTAATAGAACCTTCAGAGTTGTTAATGTAATGATTTTTATAGCATTTGAAGTATTTAGTATTTAGTATTTACTAAGCCTTGAAATATTTAGTATTTTTTTATAGTATTTATAGTATTTATTTCTAAACTAAGCCTTGAAATATTTAGTATTTTTGTATAGTATTTAAAGTATTTATGTCTTGAAATATTTAGTATTTTTGTATAGTATTTAAAGTATTTATTTCTAAACTAAGCCTTGAAATATTTAGTATTTTTTTATAGTATTTAAAGTATTTATTTTTCAACCATGGCTTGAAAACCCCTTAAGTTTTTAAGGTTACAAATTCCTTGGATTAATATTTAGCTCTCCTTAAAGGGTATTTCGTGTGTCATCTCTCTCTCTCTCCCCTTTGTAGTTAATTCTTTTTTAATTTAGAGAAAAGCCTTTTGTTAGGGGGGAAAAAAAGAAAAAACTTTTGCACGGCCAATGACAAAAAGTGCATTCAAGTGTAAGTTCAAGGGAAATGGGAAGCGAGACTGTCCCCAGGTCTCCTACTCACTCCCAACTCTCTCTCTGTTTCTCTGTTTTTGTTCCTGTCTGTCTAAAAAAAATTGTAGGAGAGTGGAGAAGGAGTTTTCATTCTCATTCTCATTCTTATTACCATTGCTCTTCGATCAAAACTCGTTAACGTTGACCTTTTTCGAGCCAATTAAGCGTGAAGAACCAAGAACAGAATCTTCGCAGAAAGAGAGCGAGACTAGCGAGCAATTAAAAGCAGTTTTTCCTCTCAGACTGACTATACCCCACCGATTTTTCCCCTCCCCCGGAAAATGACACGCGTTCTTCTCTCTACCCAGTCTCAGTTTTTCTTCTCCGCGGCTCATAAATATTAGATTTTTATGAAGCATTCGCGACGACTGCTCACAGCTGGGGCCCCAACACGTAAAAAAAGCAGTCAAAGACATTTGCCAATGGAAAATGTAATAGAAGAAAAGTTGGGGGGGTGTGGGAGGAAAGAGGGTGAACTTTTCCGAGGGCAAAGGACTGCCGGCAGATATTTATCGCAATAAAGAGACGACGACGATGACGACGCCAAGTGTATTGTGTATGCCAAAAGAAGCGTGTTCTCAGTTCATTATTTTTGCAAAACTGGAGATTAGTGATTTACCCCGAGATGGGGATCTTTTTAGAGAACGATAGGGTGTTTAAATAATACAACAAATATTAATAATACAAATATAAATAATAATAATAACGAATTATAATTATAATTATTATTTCTGCATTAAAAATAAAACTAAAGATCCGTTTGGGGTTAGTATGTGTTTCTGGATTGAAGGTAAATATTTCAATACATGATTTGTCATAATTAAAAGTAAATTTGTACCCAATTTCAATTTATTTTTTAGGGGTACTGAAATTATAGATCTTTCATTAGTTTCTGCATTAAATATCTACGTTTTCCTTTATTTATTTTTTTAATTTTACACAAATGAAAGCCAATCGTTATTTAATTTCAAATTATATTTTAAGACTACCAAAAATAACTGATATTTTATTAGTTTTCCTATTAAGTATTATAGTTTGCCTTTATTTAATGCATTTTTTTAAACACAAAAGATAATAGTAAAGAAAGGGTTTTATTTAATATTTTATTTGAGTTTTACCATATTTACTCTTTAAAAAATCTTGATAAATAACAAAGGTCCTATTGAAACAAAGAATATAGCCTGGGTTTTCTTTATTTATTGCTTTTTTTAATCATAATTAAAAAATCTTGTTGATTCACAGAATATATCTTAGTTTTATTTTAATTATTTTTTTTCTTTAATCATAAAAGAATTTAGTATAGAAAGGTTTAATTGAAGCACAGAAAACATCTTATTTTCACTTTATTTAGTCACAAATATATGTATCATCATATATCATATCATAAATATCATAAATTAAATATCCTATTGAGACACAGGAAAGAAAAACCATTAAAGAATTAAGTCTGATTGGAAACCTATCAAAAAATGAAAATGAAAGAAAGAAATATAAAGAGGAGAAACCAAGAAACCTAGTGAAAAGTATTTGAAAATTACATAAACCTTCAATGAAAAGGAAATAATAACTTTTGTATTATAATAAATATAATAATATATTAAGTTATATATTATATTATATTATATTATATTATATTATATTATATTATATTCCATCAGTGATTGTTTAAAAGAATTTATATATTTACTATAATAATGATTCACAACCTTTTCTTGGATCAAAGTTCTCTCTTGATTATTATCCTTAATTAGTCATTCCAGTTGGAATTTCCCCCTACAGGCAGTGACTCATATAGTATCTCTATATCTTTATGTTTAGTGTTCTCAAAAAACCCTATTGTTCAACAAAAGATATACATACATTGTGGACATCCTGTGCGCTGGCCCCTTGACAATGTTTTAGCAATTTTCGCCATTTTCATGGGCATTAAATCGAGCGCTAGAGAGATTCTTATAAGATCAGGCAAAGGTTCATTGCCATGACATTATGGTATTGGAACAGAGGGTTCTCCTTTTTGAGGGGTTCCGGGGTTGGTTTAACACTCGAAATAACACACACGCACAACAAAAAAACACACGGGCCAAACTATTTTAGTGGGAATAAGAATTCGGAGGGCGGCTATAAAACTGGTTTCAGCGATCGCGCGAGCCAAGGGTTGGTTTTAATTTCAATTTTGGTTTCTCAAGGGTTTCTTTTTTTTTTTTAGACTTCAAAAGCACTTCGTATTTTTTTTTCTTATATTTCTTTTTAAAGCACAGCACAAAAACAAAAAAATAATTGAAATTTAAATTTAAACTCGATTTGAAATTGAAATTCAACGACTTGAGAAATATTTTTTCAAGGAGAGACGACGGAGCGCATGAAGCGAACAACTCGAGCTGCCAGCAGGAACTGAACTGAACTGAACTGAAATGAAGTGAAGTGAAGTGAAGCCGCCACCGAAACTGAACTCGAACCGGGGGAAAAATAGACTGCGGGAAATTCTGCGCTGGCACTCGTGGGGAAATTCTGCTTTGGCAGAGGGAAATTCAGCTGCGACAGCGACACCGACAGCGACAGCTGAGTTTGAGGGAAGTTCCAGCGATGCGTGCGTTTAGGTTTTATTTTTGGGGTGGCATCAGCATCATCATCCTCATCGAACGGGAGTTGTAATTCATCTCCACAGCATCTCCCACCTCATCGCACATTGCAGTTTTCACTTGGAAATCCCTCAAAGAACGCATATCGCGTGCCTGGCCAGATTATAAACTATTGCCTTTTAGGGAAAGAATAAAGGAGGAGGAGGCTTCTATGGGATTTTCCTCAAGTGTTGAATGCATTTTTGCCAGTAATTAAATTGTGTGTTTTTAGAGCATTAAATACCTTGTTAATATATTTTTTTTAATAATTTACAAGGAGAAGTGTTAAGAAATATTGATATTATTGATATTATATTTAATATTATTGATATTGATATTGATATTATATTTAATTACTAAAATCCATTATTTAAGATTTTAATAGCAAGTAAATATATTTAAAAATGTTGTTTAAGGAAACTCCCTTGCTTAATGATTTTTATTTTAACTTAATAAAATGTTTTTAGCAGTGTAAATTAAATATAAATTGTAATTTTATTTGTTTTAAAGGTAATTACCTTGACTTTCCAAAATTTTGTTATTAGAAATGTTTTTAATATTATATTTAATTACTAAAATCCATCATTAAAAATTTAAATAGAGAGTAAAAATATATAAATATTTCCTTAGGGAAAGTTTATTGTTTTATGACTTTTATTTTAATTAAATTCAATGTATTTAGAGAAGTAAATAATAATTTCAAGTGTAATTTACTTTGTTTTATTTAATTTATTAATTACAAATATTTACTATAAATTTACTAGAAATATTTATATTAATAAATTATTATTAAGAGTATTTGAAATATTTTTAAAAGTTTTTAAAAATATAAAACTATTTTTTATAAGGGAACTGCTAGGTTTTCTGACTTTTATAATAATTAAATCCAAAGTTTTATATAAAATTTACTTTGCATAAATTAACAGTAAAAAAATTAATAAAAAATTCATTAAAAAAGTAACTATTAGAATGACTTTATTTAAATGGAAATCTGCTTTAAAAGCTTATATTTTTAATAGAAAATTAAATAGCAAATAAATAAATATAAATATAAAATTCCCAAATAAAATTATTTAAGAGTTATTTATATATTTTTTATAGCAAATGATAAATCAAAAAATAAATAGAAATAATGAATTAATTAGGAATTAATAATAAAGCAGAAACCACAAAATAAATGGAAATGTTAAATTCCTAAATTAATTAATTGGAAATTAACTCATAAACTAAATAAAAAAGGAAAGGAGAAATCCGAGGAAATCCTGGAACATATATAAAACATCCTCCTGTCAACTATTCCCTCCCCTTTGGATCAGAAAAATAAGTAAATGTTAAATTCCTAAATTAATTAATTAGGAATTAATTCATTAACTAAACAAAAAAGCAAAGGAGAAATCAGAGGCTTTACTACATATATCCAAGAAGTCCTGGAACATAAGAAAAACATCCTCCTGTCAACTATTCCCTCCCCTTTAGATGACTCACGGTGTCAATGACTTCCCCAAAAAAAAATAAAAACAACAAAAACAAGAGAAAAATAACACTGAACAGAGAATAATGCGCTCCAGCTGGAGACGGATGTCAGTTGGGTGAAAGTGCGTGTCATGTGGCGTCCAGCTCCAGCTCATCCGGAGCAGAGCAGAGCAGAGCGGAGCTCCATTCCCTCAGGAAGGATTCAGAGCGGAGGCAGGTGCTCGTTACTTGTCAGATTATGTGTGTGTATGTATGTTGAAGCAGCGGCGCCAGGCAATTTATCTCTCTTCCTCTATCCCTCTGACTATTCTGCAAGTTTTCCATTTCCCCAAAAAAATATATATTTTCCTTGTTTGTATTTCCCCCATAATAAATGTAACATGTTGCTCCTTCTTCTGGCTGATTGTTTGCGGTTTGGCGTTAACAATTTGCCTGATTAAAGGCCGGCAATAACATAGAGTGGCAAAAAGGCAGCAAGCAACAAACAGGACCAAGAGACAGACCACTGGATGACTCAGTGGCCCTGTCATCCGTCAGAGAATACAAAGGCGATACGCAGATGCCAGACAGCAGGAGGAAGGATGGTGAGATAGAAGGATGTGGAGCCTCCAGACTGGATGGCGGCCAAACGAAAAAAAGGAGACACTTTTCACTCTCAGACTTTCCCTCTCAAAACTGGCGCCGACTGTGAATGGGTTTTTCTTTGAGGGTTTTTTGTTTTCTATCTAACCAAGATGTCTATCGGTGCCAGATGATGCTAATCAACAGAATAAATTGAAAGTTACTACAGAAATTGCTGATTTCACTATGTCATCTTTGCCAATTTCTATGAATTTTTATAGTTTGCTTACATTTTGTATATAATTTTATTAAATTATACTTTTGGCTTTAGGTTTTATATTTTGTGGGGGGTTTCTGGCCTTTAATCATTATAATATTTAATAAAAATCTAGGGAAACCCTTTTTTATATTTATTAAAAAATAATAATAAGTTTGGTTTTGTCAAAACTTAATAGTAATACAGCTTTTATAGCCTCAGTAAAAAGCTAAACTAAATTAAATAAATAAATATTATCGAAAATATTGATTATTATATGAAATATAATATTATATTAAATATTATATTATATAAAATAAAGATTTTTATATGAAATATAATATTTATGGAGTTTTTATTATTATAAATAAGATAAAAACCTTTAAAAACCTCAAATAAGTAAACCTAAATGGATTCCTGTTGATTTTATAGGGTTTCTTGGTAAAATCAGGTCTTAACTTTGTATTGTTATCATTTTTATAGATCTAATCTGTAGAGTTTCTGTAAAAAAGCTAAAACATAGCCTAAATAAATAAATAAATCTTAATTATCACTATTAAATTTTGTGATTTCGTACTAAATAAATATAAATGAATTCCTTTTGATTCTTAAGAGTATTTCACCTGCTCCCTAATAACCCTAATCCATAACCAATTTCATAACACTTCTCCACTCTCTCCCCCTCCCCCTCCCCCTTCAAGTGTGATGACCCAATGCAACCGTGGGATGTGAATGCTAAAGATACAAAGATATCTTGCGGATATCTATCGCATCATTCACAGCCGTGAGCCGTGAGCAAGTCGAGCGTCGCGACTCCTCGCGCTATTTATAAATATTTATGCGCCCCGAGGAGAGACTGAGATGAAGATCAAGAAGAAGAAGAAGAAGTACACACAGAAGCCCAAGTCCGCCAAATGATGTCGTCGACTTGCTGATGAGTTTAAAATAAAGAAAGCATTAGCCAGCAGCCAGCATCGGTGGCTGGGGCGGCGGCGGCTACAAAACGCAGAAACCACTTAAACCAGGAAGGGAAAAAATAATGGCAAAGCCACAATAAGGGAATATAAGACTTTCTGGTACTTTCTAGGTACATTTTCAACTAACTCAACTTTGAAGATAATTTTTCTACAAGTCTGAAACTTGTAGAATTAATGTATTATAATGCTATGAAACTTCTTATGAATTTTAATATTAAAAGGTATTGAAATGTAGAAGATATAAAGGTTTCAAAGATTATAATAAAAAAAATCTTGAAAACTAATTTTCCTACAAGTCTGAAACTTGTGGAATTAATGTATTATAATGCTATGAAAATTCTTATGAAATTTGATATTAAAAAGTATTGAAATGTAGAAGATATAAAGGTTTAAAAGATCATAATAAAAAATCTTAAAACGATCATTTTTCTACAAGTCTGAAACTTGTGAAATCAATGTATTATAATGCCATAAACCTTCCTATGAAATTTAATATTAATAATTATTGAAATGTAAAAGATATAAAGTTTAAAAGATTATAATAAAAAAAATCTTGAAAACTTATTTTTCTACAAGTCTGAAACTTGCGAAATTAATGTATTATAATGCCATAAACTTTCGTATGAAATTTAATATTAATAGGTATTAAAATGTAGAAGATATAATGTTTAGAAGATTATAATAAAATATATTAAAAATATATTAAAATAAACATTTGCATATACCCCTTGTAAACTCCAATTTAATGGGTACTGCAGCGAAAAAAATAAAAAAGTAAAGCGGATAATGTTAAAGAGAGAGAGCAAACTTGTGGCACCACATAAAACGCATTACATTTTTCAAATGCGCATCAGCCGCATGCGATATTTGGGGTATGGGGGGGGTATTGGATCTGAGGGACTGAGCATGGTACTGGGGCATTTGCAGCACTGGCTATATAGCCCAGAGTCTGGCCAGGGGCACATGGCACATGGAGGAGTGAGTGTGGGCGATATGCGGAGGCCTCGAGCGAAAGTGGCGACGATGTTGGGAGACCAAGACGGCTAGGCTAGGCTAGGTTAGGCTAGCTGGCTGACTGGCACTCCGATGACGGATGCATGCATCATTAATTCAGCAGAAACAATGTTCAACAACTAAATAGCAACAAAAAAAAGCATTGCTGGAGGGGATTGCACAAGGAACAGATTGAGGAGGAGAAGAATGATGTGGGGACAGAGGTCCGCCAACGCTTGGCTTCTCTTCACTCTTCTCTAGAGAGAAATGGAGGTGCTACGACAATGATTATACCTGGTAAACTTACAGGAAATATTAAATAACTTAACTTTAATATAGAGCTTAACTTTTTCCTAATAATTATAATAAATAAATATTATTTTATTTAACAAAATACTGATGCTTCTATTTTCAAACTTCCCCTACTCTTTTTTTCCTTACAGGGTATCTGTGAGTATCTGTGAGTTCAGTTGGGTTAGATGTCTGTCATTATTGGCGAATGCAATTAACAATGTGGCCCACTTACAATGCAGTGCATCCGTCTTTCTAGAGGTCTGGTTCTGGATTTCAAACTGGATATGGATGAGGCGCATCTAATCAATGTTTACCAAGAGATAAATGGGCAGTCAGTGGCTGGAATCCACGTGCCTTTCTCTGGGCAATCAATCAACAACCCAGCCAATGCTTTTGTTGCTGCCTCATCCTATTTGAGGCGAATGCATCTCACGGATGATGCAGCAGCAGTAGCAGCAGCAGCAGCAACAGCAACAGCAGCAGCAGCAGCAGGGCACCCACGTTAATTGAAAAGGGGGCCAGAGGGAACTCGAATGGGAATAAAACTGGACTGCAACTGGGACTAAGAATCGAAATGGGGACTATTCATCATGCAAACAATCAAAGAGATGATGACGGACGATGGACCTGCAGACGTGGGGGAGGGGGGGGGGGGGGGGACAAGGGGGTC
>VNJQ01006625.1:0-19847 GCA_008042515.1 Drosophila truncata | reverse complement strand
ATTAGCTTTCAGCTGCCAATTATCTCTGATAACAATGTTCTGCTCATTTAAATTATTCTGCAAAATGCAACAGGTTAATTGTTATTATTGTTTTTGTAGTGACTTCCATGCCCCTTGCCAATAAAGCGAAACCTGGCTTTCAAATGGCTAAATGCATTTTCAACATCTCGCTGTAAGTGCACTGTTCCAAGGATGCGGTCCTAGAAAATGGATATGGCTTCATCAGCGTTTGGGAAAATCGGAAAGCCGAGTCCCCAATAAGCAGCAGCGGGACTTTTATGCCACAGACGTTCTTCGCTTTTCCTGAAGGATTAGATTCGAGCCTAATATTCTTGCCAGGCTAGAATTTTGAATAATTCTGGAGTCGTTGCATAGCCTCCAAATCTTCGTCTTCTTTTGAGCAAACTGATATTAGAGCCTCCGCCAATTTTTGAGTTTGTTGCTGTACAACAGCCAAAACAGCAAAATCTTCCATATTTGAACACATTTTTTTCCGTATTGTATGACTGACAGCTGCCAAATCGGATGGGGGATGTAGATGTGCTCTATAGGAACACGAGTTTCACATCTGAGAAAAATCCCAACGGTTTCAAACGGATGGACTGTGTGGGATTAACATTTAATGGCTGAATCTCAAATTTGATAAAAAAATATGTTGAAAAATAACGCGAAGTTATGATTTTTTATATTATTATATTTTTATTATTTCCCTGATTGTTCCTATGACAACTATAGGATATAGTCGTCCGATTGTCATAAAATTTAAATCAAAATTCTAGAATAATATTAAGTTACCAAATCTAAAATTTGATGAAAATAATTTAAGAAACAGCGAAATTATAATTTATTTTCGAAAATTTTGCCAATCGTTCCTACTGTTCCTGATTTTTTCTATGGTAGCTTAAGATTCAGTCGTCCGATTTTCATAAAATTTAATACGAAATTTTGAAACAATAATAAATGGCCAAATATAAAATTTTGTGATTATATGTTAAAAACTGACAGTTATAATATTTTTTCAAACTTTTTTCGATTGTACCTATGGCAGCTATATTATAAAGTCGTCAGATCCGGCCCGTTCCGACTTATGTAGGAGTGAGAGCATATAGAAGACTACCTGCAAAGTTTCATTTAGATAGCTTTAAAACTGAGGGACTAGTTTGCGTATAATCGGACAGACGGACATGGCTAGGGATGGCACGATTAATCATATGATACACAATAATCGATTATTTTGATTCAATTTGCGATTTAATCGAATCGAAAAATGGTATTCGATTAATCGAATCATTAAAATAATCGCGACATCAACACTCCTCTATCCTTGGTTCAAAAAAATTCATTTTCAAGATCCTTTGGCGTTGGGATCTATAATGAGGCATATACGGAAACAGTTGGCTGAACGGAATCAAATAGACGAAAGCGTTGGCAGTGTAAGCGATGGCTCATTAACTGGCGAAGTTGAGTTTGATTTATGGGCCCATCACAAAACACTGGCCCACAAACGACGCAAAAAAAATGACGATCCATCGAGCTCAAACGAAATGTTCATGAGGCTTGGGAGGAGATGCGGAACGTGTACCCTAAGTTACATGTTATAGCTTGCCAATATTATGCTCTTATTGAAATTTCTGTGCCGGCAGAGCGGCTATTCTCTAAGGCGGGCGCAACTGCCACGGAACAGAGGAATAGGCTTACAACCACGCGCCTCTCTAAACTATTATTCCTCAATTCTGTATTAAATAAATAAAAGTATATAAATGTTGTTGAATTCGTGAATTTTTTAATTATTATTGGTACAAATTGCATTACATGCACATAACAAAATTTTAAAAATTTCTTTATGTAGCAGACAAAAAAATCAAATGATTAATCTATTATTTTTATTTTTCTTCGATTAATTGCAATTAATAATCGCACGGTTTTAATTAATCATATGATTCAATAATCGATTAATGAATTTTTTTGCTATCACTAGACATGGCCAGATCGACTCAAGAATATATATGGGTCATTCCATAGGAAATCGAACAAAACACATTGATTTTTTCAACGCCATTTTTAGATTTGCATGAAAATTTTTATATCGTTTGTTTAAACCAAAAAAACAAACACGTATCTTTTTTTTTCCACGAAAAAATTTTCTTTTCCAAGTAATTGTCCATTGAATGTTTGCAACGATTGACAAAATGCCTTCAGTTAATATTTAATAACTTTCGTTATGTTTATTATAAAATAACAATTAATATTGCGTTGGAAAGGTTAAAGAACAACCTTTCATAATATTCAATCGATTTTTGACGATGATGAACATTTTAATTGTTATAAACAAATTAAGTGAAAAATATTTTTTTTAACAAAAAACGCCAGGTTTAAAATTAAAAAAAAATATATTTTATTGTTCTTCGCTCAATTTTACACTACATATATTTTTTTTTAGGATGGTATGTTTAAGGGTTCCCTGTTAAAATACATTTTTTCCCCTGTTAAAATACTTTTTTCCGTTTGATGATAGAGGTGGCAGGCTGACTTGCCAGGTCTACTATGTATTTATTTACTTTCATTGGATTAGAATAATAAAAAATCATTAAATACATTTTGAATATTATGAAAGGTGGTTCTTTAACCTTTCCAACGCAATATTAATTGTTATTTTATAACAAACACAACGAAAGTTATTAAATATTAACTAAAGGCATTTTGTCAATCGTTGCAAACATTCAATGGACAATTACTTGGAAAAGAAAATTTTTTCGTTGAAAAAAAAAAGATACGTGTTTGTTTTTTTGGTTTAAACAAACGATATAAAAATTTGCATGCAAATCAAAAAATCGCATGAAAATTCTTGTTCGATTTCCTATGGAATGACCAATATACTTTATAGGGTCGGAGATGTCTCCTTCACTGCGTTGCAAACTTCTGACTGAAATTATAATACCCTGCAAGGGTATAAATATTCTTAATCCTTGAAATCGTATTTATAAGCGTTTTCGGTGTTAGAACAAGCGTTGCCTTAGTAGCCGAGGTGGTATGGATTCGAAGCCGGGTCCCAAGAATTCACAAACCGGCCTGCGATTTTTTTTGCTATTGCTATTGCTCCGTGCTCCGACGTTCAGTGCTACAGAGCAGAGCAGAGAGCAACCGTTTTGTTTTTGTGCTATCTGCTATGCCACAGAGCCGATCGAAAACAGAGCAATAGCGGGAGCAAAAAAAAATACTCTGATGTAGCATAGCATTTTCAATCACTGGTTTTACACAATAACACTGCGCGCACAATAACCTGATATCGAATCGGATTCGAGCTTAATTTCGAAAAGTAAACGCATTTCGATTTTGGTTCGGTTTGCGTTCGGTTTACTTTTCGTTTGGATTCGGAATTGAGAACAAGCCTGTATATTTTTATACCCTGTATATTTTTATACCCCTGCCATTAGAACAATTGGTAAATTTTTCGAAAAAAAAAAAATTATTACTTTGTCAGTTTTCAATATATTTTCACCAATTTTGATATTTGCTTATTAATCATTATTCCAGAATTTTGAATTAAATTTCATGAAAATCGGACGATTATATCCTATAGCTGCCTTAGGAACAATCAGGAAAATAAAAAAAAAATCATAACTTCGCTGTTTCTCAACATATTTTCATCAAGCTTTAGATTTCGTCACTTAATATTATTCCAGAATTTCGATTTAAATTTCATAAAAGTCGGAGGACTATATCCTATAGCTGCCATAGGAACATCAGGGAAATAATAGAAAAAATCATAGCTCTGTTGTTTCTCAACATATTTTCATCAAATTTTAGATTCGGCCATTCAATGTTATCTTAGAATTTCGTTTTTAATTACATAGCTCAATTGTAATCTGCAAGGGTATATTAACTTCGGTAAACCGAAGTTAGCTTCTTTTCTTGTTTACTCTATAATCGTTCGCAACGATGGTACTTTAAAATAAAATGTAGCTGTTTTTGAACTAGCCAAGCTGTGACGTGTTTCGTACCCAAATTATCGATCAAAATCAATATAGCTGCTTCACATTTGATATTTATCCAAAGTACTATCTTTCTAGTATTCATATGACGATTTTTGAGTACGATATCCTTGATGCTATTATCAGGGAAAGACACCGAAGGACGATCAGAAGAAGACATGTTTTCGACGGGTTCCCTACCATCCCAAAAGGCTTTATACCAGTCGTGGACTTGTGTTTTCGATAGAATACATTCACCATAACCCTTTTGTTGAAAACACAAATTATTGCTTGATCAATATCTTTTTCTATCGTAAAAATCACAGAACACTTCCGAGGTCGACTGGTTGTAACAGCTGCTGCAACTAGCGGTTAGAATTCACTCATTTTTGTCATAGTAAATACAGATAGTTCAACCAATCTAACAAAAAAGACATTACCGAAATATATTTATCGCAGGGAGTTTACAATATCCGGACACTTTCTGGTCCTAATGTACACAGCAACCCAACTTCTTTTTGAGGGGACTTGGGAGAGTCTTAATAACTCATATACCAGTAATTTTTGTATATTGTTATATGGTATTTGAATTATTAAGCTACATTTAACCGTTTCGCCACAACATCGTTTTGCATCGAACATGCTGAAAATTTCATAACGATACAACAACTATAAGTATTTATGGCAGCGGCTCCATGTTAGCCGAACCACTGTACCGTGGATTTGCCGAATGTTTTGTCGTTACCTTATTATACCTTCTATAAATAACATAATCAATTTGGCGTTCGCTTCAGGCGTCACTTACCAATTGTCACATATTTCTTACATTAGTCTTTCGAGTTTTCCCCACCGTGCACGTTTTTGTATTACATGTGTACATACATACATACATATGTATGTATGTACGTGACCTAGGTGACTCAGAGCGCATTTTTCTATCAGGTTATCAACAGGTTACGGAGACATAAATTTACATGTAAAACATAAATAGGTAATACGCCTACTTACCAGCGCCACAACGAACAGCTCCTGGGGAGTAATGCGACAGCTGTAGCCTGGATCTATCGTGTTCAAGCGGTCCAGATAAATGAGTGCCATAATTAGAGAGCATGGCGTCGCCTGAATTTTACCAGCGGCCACACAACTCAGGCGGTGCAAAGAGTGTCCTCGATGGGGTTCTGAAAATATCTCAGATGCGTATTCAGCAAGGGGAGATGGAACAACCTTCATGTCAGTGTCCACTGTTTCCACGCCATAATAGAGGGTTTTTCGGATCCGATTTATAAAGTCTCCGTGTTGCATTACCTGACAAAAAGAAAAATACAATCAAAACGACCGTAACATGTGCGTTCATCTTTTATGTTGGTACCTTTTTAGGCGAACCAAACTTACTACGCCCCATTTTGGCGAAAAGTGATTGGTTAAGGTTGCAACCTTTACGGAATACGAAATTTGGTCTTTGTTACCAATATGATAGAGATGAGCGAGTAAAATTCTGATTATTAATAGGGTTCTTGACAATATATCAAAAAATCAATATATCGATATTTTTCTAAAATACGAAAATATTAAAGGGAAATTCGAAAATGGTTGCGTTCACCAGAACAACATGATCACTGATCACTGATGGATTTCTATCGATAGTGCATGTCATCCCTAATTTTTTGCAAGATTTTAGTAAACATGATCACCAAAAAGGGATCGTAAAAATAGTCCGCTACCTTTTCGCGATACTGATGGATTATATCGTTGTTATCGTTGAATTATCGAAAAGAAAAATAGAGAAAAAGAACGTAACTAAAGGGAAAATAAATTATTATTAATGAAAGCAGTAGTCAGTCATTAAAATTATTTAATTTTAACGAATTGATAATTGTTTATATAATTATTATTAAGTGTTTGTAGGCAAGAATTATGTGTACAGTGCTGCATTAGGATGAAATAAATTTGACAGCACGCTTTTTCAATGAAATAAGGCGCCACATTCAGCAATAAATTATTTTATGAGGTCTCTGGTCAAAAACTATTACTTGGAAAATTTTAGGAATATTTTAAAATGTCCCCAGTTGCTTTTTAGTTATGGTTACCTGTTGTTTATTTCAATTATCTTAAAAGCAAATTCAAATCAATGTTGGCGGGAAGCAGGAAGATAACGATAGGTTCCAAGCCGATGTTGTTTGAGACGGCGTAATGATCATACGCGTTCACCAGAACAACATGATCACCGATCCCTGAGGGATCAGTAATCAGTGATCATGTTGTTCTGGTGAACGCAACCAATGTTATTAAATTCACTCTCATATACACACTGGGATACGTTCACCAGAACAACATGATCACTGATGGATATGTAATTAGTAATCAAGTTGGTCTGGTGAACGCGTATGATACATTTCGCCGCCTCAAAAATAATCGGCTTGGAACCTATCGTTATCTTCCTGCTTCCCGACAACATTGATTTGAATTTGCTTATAAGATAACTGAAATAAACAACAGTACGTATAACTAAAACTAACAACTGGAGACATTTTAAAATATTCCTAAAATGGTCCAAGTAATAGTTTTTGACCAGAGACCTCATAAAATAATTTATTGCAGAATGTGGCGCCTTATTTCATTGAAAAGGTGTGCTGTCAAATTTATTTCATCCTAATGCAGCACTGTACACTTCATTCTTGCTTACAAAAGCTTAATAATAATTATATAAATAATTATCAATTCATTCAGCAATAAATTATTTTATGAGTTCTCTGGTCACAAACTATTCCTTGGACAATTTTAGGAATATTTTAACATCTCTCCAGTTACTTTTTAGTTATACGTACTGTTGTTTATTTCAATTACACAGGCCGAAAAGAAAACTTAATAAATAAATAAATAAATGAAACCCGCAGATTGTGAAAGATCTCGGTCTGTACATCGCTAGTTCGAAACCGAAAAGTTTCCATCACGTACCAATTTTGAGGAAATCACCTCCAAAGAACCAAAAAGGGCCTATTTTGGCACTTTTCAAACGCTTATAAATCAGCAACCGCGCGTATACCAAAGTTGAAATTGGGCTTCAATGAAAGCCTAATGTTTTCCCTTTAAAATTTAAGATGAATCCTGAGTGTGGGAGTGTCAGGTTCACCAGCTATAACGCTATTTCTGAACTGCTTTTTGACCTATAATTTTGCTATGTTGTAGCCCTGGAATTTAGAAAAAATTATGGTTGACTCGGATGTAAAATTGTGTCCATACCGAGTATAGCCGGGACTTTTGGAAATATTTCAACTGAGTCAACTACAATTTATGCTGAATTCCAGGGCTACAACTTTGGTTTACGCGCGGTTTTTGTTTTATTAGCATTTAAAAAGTGTCAAAATAGGCCCTTTTTGGTACTTTGAAAGCGATTTCCTCAAAATTGGTACGTGATGAAAGCTTTTGGGTTTCGAGCTAGAAATATACAGACCAAGATCTTTCACAATCGGCAACTTTTACTCTCCGTAAGAAAAAGTGTCGGGTTGTTGGATTTTGAAAAAATATCGTATCAATGATATTTGCTGTTAAAAAAATATCATTCGATGATATTTAAAAATATCTTTAAAAAAATATCGATATATCTAGTACTTTTGATATTTTTTCATTTTCATCAATTTATAAACACAAAAACCAAATCCCTGCCAATTCTGCAACCATGACGTTGTTGCATTCTGTTTGTAGGGGGGCGCGTGCCGTACTTCCCTAATGGAAATCTCAGCTCTTTTCTTTCCTTTACTAACAACCATAAAATTCTAGATTTTTCTAAAAAAAAAACAAATATAATTAATCTATTATAATAACTTTCAATAGCATAACATTTGTAGCAATTAAGAACATGTACTGAAATTTCTCCAAAATTTATTTGAATTTGCATATATATATATATATTTATATAAAGTTAAGAAAAATATGTAACTACAAAATCATTAAAAAGCCATCCCCTCTGTAGCTTTAGTTTTTAACTTAAAGCATACAGAATCTAAATAAATAAATAATAACAACATTATAAAGGATATAGTAGAGGATATGGTAGAACACAGCCCGTCTTTTACTTTATTGAATATATGTACATACTTAATGATTTTACTTATTTATTGGAAAACAAATTATTATTTAAATATTTAAAAAAATCTCGTTCTGTAACATGTTGGTCTGTCATGCGACTGCGGGAGTCACAAGCCACACTCTTTATGGCAGAAGCCAACCGCTCAGATAACACCGAACTTCCAGGCGTGATCAGGCAACTTAATGCCACCTTCGCTAGTATGGTTGAGATTTGTGAAATCCAGAATTCCAAAGGATTTGTCTCCCAACAACAAAACGGCATATTGAAGAAAAGCTGCATTTCCTTTCATTTGGACCTCTTAACTCCAGAGTCTCGGAGCTCAATGGTCCTGTTGTGTAAATCTGAGAAACTTTCCTGTACACTTAGTCCGACCATTTTGTCCTGTTCTCCGATTTCAATTTCTTCTTCAGACAAAGACGGTAATTCTGTTTGTTTTATAGGTTTTATTTTCGAATAAAACTCCTTGGCCGAACTCATTTTTGAAAACTTTTCCCTTCGCTTTCTGGCCTTTTCGCAGCGGAACAAAATGTTTAATCTTTTGAAGTGTGACCGCTGTATTCACTTGTTCGTCGGCATTTTTCGAGAGCAAATGATGCGTGCATACTTTCATGAAACCCGCTCTATTTAAAACTTAAGGCATGTCCAACATTTAATGCTTTGTTTTGAAAAATAAGTGTCCCCAAGCAAATGGCATGCATTCTAGCGACGCTGTCCACTAGACAACTCCCAAATGTGATAATATAACAGCAATCTATAACACCTGTACAAGGAAATCGCATAATTGAATGTGGGCTTTAATTAGGAATGATGAATCGTTGTACGGTTCAGGAAAAAACAATCTCAGGCTTATAATTTATTATTTCTATTTTTATTATTCTTTTTCAGGTCCTCCCCTCATCTTCGCAAATTACCATAATTGCTCAAATCCAAAAATGTTGTTTTTGCCTCTGCCTTAATTTAATTATATAAACTGTATTTACTCTTATAAACTAAATTTAACGTTTCCACGCATTTTTGTTAATGGATCGATCCATAATTTAAAATATATAAAGGAACTGCAAGAGACAGAGCGAGATGCATAGGGTTGAGACAGCCTGTTTTATTAAAATTTGTATTCTTTTATGCACCCGCTCTGGAAATTTAAATAAAAAGATCTCTTAACGCCACACACTTTTTTAGTATATTTGCTTTTGTGTCTGGGTACCGACCTTTAAAACGGCCTCTCACGAACAGCTGCCTCTCACTCTCTCTCACGGCTTAAGAACGGTGTTTTCTGGGCTGGATACTGTGCTTTAAGAGTGACTACACATAAAATATCGGAAATATCATCTCAAAAAATATCAATATCGCCCATTTTTGCCCAACAAAAATATCGATATATCGATATTTTGATATATTTCCGACATCCCTATTAGCCAGCTCATGAGTCACTAGTCAAATTGGTCACTTTTTTTTTTAACTAAAATGCAAATAAATCTTTAAAAATAACAATTATATGTTTTTATTAACGAGGTTCTTGACCTGCAAAATTAACTGAAATTAATATTGTGGTGGTAATAATACAAGTTGTGTGAATAAGAGGTATACAAAATAAATTTAACGGCTTCCAGATTCATAAAATCAGGATCACTTCGGCAATGACTCCAGAAATTAGTAAGATTTGTTATTGTTTACATTATAAAGTCGGCGTGACCCTAGTAGCATTACAAAAGAAATCCGAGCAAAATAACACATATAGTTGTCTCTTTCAAGTTTCTAGTAAAGTCTCTTATTAATAAAAACTGCATTACTGTACCATACGGCCATAATGGATTGAGAATCAGTGAACATGTGTGTTCTGCTGAACGCTTATTATTTATACTAATTAACTGATCATGAGCAGTGATCATAATATTAAAGCAGAACTATCGTAAGAAATCCATGGTTGCGTTTACCAGAACAACATGATCACTGATTACTGATCCCTCAGGGATCGGTGATCATGTTGTTCTGGTGAACGCGTATGATTTGAACATTGATTTGAATTTGCTTACAATATAATTGAAATAAACAACAGGTAACCATAACTAAAAAGCAACTGGAGACATTTTAAAATATTCCTAAAATTGTCCAAGTAATAGTTTTGGACCAGAGACCTCATAAAATAATTTATTGCTGAATGTGGTGCCTTATTTCATTGAAAAGGCGTGCTGTCAATTTTATTTCATTTTAATGCAGCACTGTACACTTCATTCTTGCTTACAAAAACATAATAATAATTATATAAATAATTATCAATTCGTTAAAATTAGGTAATTATAATGACTGACCACTGCTTTCATTAATAATAATTTATTTTTCCTTTATTACGTTCTTTTTTCTCTATTTTTCATTTCGATACATCAACCATCGATATAATCCATCACTATCGCGAAAAGGTAGCGGACTATTTTTACGATCCCTTTTTGGTGATCATGTTTACTAAAATCTTGCAAAAAATTAGGGATGACACGCACTATCGATAGAAATCCATCAGTGATCAGTGATCATGTTGTTCTGGTGAACGCAACCACTGACTTGGCGAGGGACATGATTGGGGATGTTATCAACCAACAAGCCACAAATCATACTAGCAAGATCACGTAACATCCTAATCCTAAGGCAAACACAATCTGGATGACAAATCTGACACATTTGGGGGCTTTGATGGACTCGCCATGACGCACACACCCATCCTGTGGTGTCTCCCTATTATCTTCGGGTACCACCCATCTCCGGCGGTCCGGAGCCTATTTCAGGCGGTCTGCCGACCGTGTTTAGTCAGAGCTTTGCAACGCAGTAAAGGAGACATCTACGAGCCTATAAAGTATATATATTTTTGATCAGCATCAACAGCAGAGTCGATCTAGCCATGACCGTCTGACCGATTATACGCAAACTAATCCCTTAGTTTTAAAGCCATCTGAATGAACCTTTGCAGTTAGTCTTCTACATCATATAGTTGCCATAAGAACAATCAGGGAAATAATGGAAAAAATCAAAACTTAGCTCGGAATCGTTAAGCCTCGATTTGAATTTTGTTCGAATTGGCTTCACTTGGCAGCCTGATCTCTGGTAGTGATGCTGAAAACATCGATGCATAGAACATCGATGTTTTTTTTAGCGATTTTTTCCGAGGTTTTCGATATTTTTGTTGAAAGCGATGTTAACCAATGCGTCGATGTTTGACGAAATATCGGTCTCAAATTTCACAAAATGAAAGACTACTATGAAAGCACTAATTTTGTTGTAATTTAAAATATTTAAAAACATTACATATCTAAAAATAAAAAAAGTTACTCCGGAGCTTACTTAAAGACTTTACACATAAATAAATTAATAAAATTAAGCTTATTTTTAAATTTATTACAAAATTCACCGATTCATCGAGCGTTGATGTTTTTCTCATTGATGTTTCCCGAGGTTTTTCCATGTTTTTTTATACCGACGTTAAGCCATGCATTGGTTGCGTTCACCAGAACAACATGATCACTGATCACTGATCCCTCAGGGATCGGTGATCATGTTGTTTTGGTGAACGCGTATGATCATTACGCCGTCTCAAAAAACATCATCTTGGAACCTATCGTTATCTTCCTGCTTCCCACCAACATTGATTTGAATTTGCTTATAAGATAATTGAAATAAACAATAGTGTTTATGAATGAAGTGGACTGTATTAATTTTGATATAGGTGCTTTGCTTTTTTTTTTTTTAGAATAATATATTATGAATAATTCGCGGTTCACAATAGCGGGTGCGGGTGCGATAAAGCGAGCGGTTGCGGTCAAAGTTCTTCTAACAATACGGCAGAAGTTTTTTTGCACATGCAAATAGTGAAAAAAGCATAGATCGCGTGATGTTCCACTACCTATGCAATATATAGTGCATTTTGGCTATATGTGTGAGCTTAAAGCTTTATGTTGTAAGCAAGACAATTATGCTCAACTAAATAGGTATGATAATATGCAAATAATAACAAGTATGAAAGCTAATATAGTTATAATAGTAATAATATTGATATTCAAATGAAACGATCGATTAATTCTTCAACAAATAGGTAACCATAACTAAAAAGCAACTGGAGACATTTTAAAATATTCCAAAAAATTGTCCAAGTAATAGTTTTTGACCAGAGAACTCATAAAATAATTAAATGCTTAATGTGGCGCCTTTTTTCATTGAAAAGTCGTGCTGTCAAATTTATTTCATCCTATTGCAGCACTGTACACTTTATTCTTGCTTACAAAAACATAATAATAATTATATAAATAATTATCAGTTCGTTAAAATTAAGTAATTATAATGACTGACCACTGCTTTCATTAATAATAATTTATTTTTCCTTTAGTTACGTTCTTATTTCTCTATTTTTCATTTCGATACTTCAACCATCGATATAATCCATCAGTATCGCGAAAAGGTAGCGGACTATTTTTACGATCCCTTTTTGGTGATCATGTTTACTAAAATCGTGCAAAAAATTAGGGATGACACGCACTATCGATAGAAATCCATCAGTGATCAGTGATCATGTTGTTCTGGTGAACGCAACCATTGATGTTCCCTCATAAAAACATCAACGGACATCGACATCGATGTTTTCAATCGAACTTGCATCACTAATGGCAATTACATATTTGTTTCGGTTAAGCCGACCTATACAGCTGACAAAAAATCAATGTTCGCCACTATCGATTCTATACTACTATACATACTACTATACTACTACTACTATACTACTATACAATCGATTTTTCATTAAAAAATTTTATTTTAGGGTTTTGCTTAATTTTTTAAATATTTAATATTGTTTTACATTAAATTAGAATACATGTCAATTTATAAAATTTCATTTTTATTAACGTAGCTTTCAGGCCACTCACTTTGTTAAAAAGTTTCCAGGATTCCGATTTTCCCAATTTTTGGGTCCTGTCTTCTTCGTCCGAACCACCGCCATGTGGTTTTCTGCAAGCATACCTACACATACAGACACAAAAGTAAAGTTTAACTTCATAGATAAAAGGAGTAAAATATACCTACTCTTCGCATTTTTTACATTGTTTGCCATCTTTGTAGTTGAGCACCAATACCAAGTGAATATTCCGCTAATTTATAAAGGAATTATAAGTATTTTTCGCCTATTTTTGATCGCTCTTACTTACATCAAACCAGCAACGCACAAATTTCAATAAAGATGGACAAATGTTTCAAACCATCGATAGTGCAAAAAAAACGATGTTTTGAATGGTTCCCACAATCGATAGTATCGATAGCGCCCCGATGTTTTGCCACCAACGGCGCCACTGGCAGGGGGACAAGGCCCCCTCGGTAGGGTATAACCCCAAAAGGCTCGGCCGGCCCTCGTTGGCACGGACTCACCGGATTCCACTGAGACTGGCGGCTCCCGGTCGGGAGCCAGGGAATTAAGGAATTAACGAACGGGAAGACAAATGGCTGCGCTCGCGGTTTCCTCCTCTTTATGGCCTCGGACCGTTTCCAGAGTTCCGGCCTAGAAACCTTGGATTTTCTGGTGAAACGGCCGGGGCAGTAGGGTAAAAGCCCTTTCCCTTAAGCCCGCCAATTTCGCCGGTTCGCTCTTGAGCTACCTCACTCTCTGGCCCTACCGATCCTACCCTTATTCATATATCATTGTTCTTCTAGCCCATTCCGAAATGCAACACAACTCTAAATTCTAGTACTACTTGTGACGTTCCGTCGTTGTTCGGGTGGCTCAGGGATGGCCAGGATTCGTCTCAGACATTTATTTGTGTTAGAGGTGGTTGCTGAAAGAGATTCCGACCCCGGACCCAGAGTATAACGCAGTAGATCTTAGGCTTAAACGTATCTTACGGTTTATTCTCTTAAAAGTTACAATTCATAATAATTTCATGCTGCTACCGAGCCGTCGTCCTTCCCGTCTGGGCCGTTCCGTCTCCGCGAGACCAATACCCGGGTTTGGAGACTCGTAACTCCTCCAGGAGAGAGAGTTTGCGATTGGACTCGTAAGTCTTCAGAGAGAGATCGGACTCGAAAGTCTACTGGTTGGGAATCTCGAAAGTCTTCTGAGAAGTTTGGACTCGTAAGTCTTCAGAGAGAGATCGGACTCGAAAGTCTACTGGTTGGGAATCATAAGATTCCTCGAGAGATCGAGTCGGTAAACCAATTCGTATAGCGGGACTCGTAAGTCGTCTAGAGAAGTGGTTGTTGTTGTTGGACTCGAAAGTCTTCTAGAGAAGTTGTTATTGTTGGACTCGAAAGTCTTCTAGAGAAGTTTCGGACTCGAAAGTCTTCTAGAGAAGTTTGGACTCGAAAGTCTGCGGGTTTGGACTCGAAAGTCTTCTAGAGAAGTTTCGGACTCGAAAGTCTTCTAGAGAGGTTTGGACTCGAAAGTCTGCGGGTTGGGACTCGAAAGTCTCCTGAAGAACTTACTAACTACAATGTATGGAGCGGACCAGATCGAGTGATCCGGTCGGCCCAAAAAAAGACTTCGCTGCTGACTAATGGATGTGTGCTACTAGGCACCTCACCCGATCGCTGTCGGCTGCTAGGTGATTTCCTACGGCTTGTGGCCCTCTTTATATAGGGCTTGGCGAGGTTAAGTGTGCCCGCCGCAGGTGCAGGATCTGCCCTTATTAGTGTGGCCAGCCTTATCGGTCCAGTGTGACCCTTCTTCCTGAATCCAGTGTGACCCTTCTGGCGCGATCAATGGCGCGCGCGCGTATTCAATATTTCAATATTTCCAATTTCCATGTAACTATTATTATTTAATATTATTATTTATATTAGTATTTAATATTATTACTATTCTTGTGCGCGTCTGCGCGTCACATACTATTTAATAATTGCAATTTCATAATTGCACTGGTATTTGGGCTGGATATAGAACCGTTTGGAAGAATTTATGTAGTTACAAAAAGGTAACCTGAGAATTAACCCGGACGTGTACTTCTATTAGAAGGAGCTCAATTATTTGGTACACACAATACTAGAACTGATCCCACAGCAACAGCATAAAAAATAACCAAGGAAGAACACAGTTTTTTGGGAATGGCAGTGCCGCCTTTTCCCATTTAAACTGGCAAAAATCAAGTCTGACATTATTATATTTATTCCTATGCTCCTATTAAATACAATCTTTGATGCTGCTCTCTAACTCCCACGCCAATGGATCTCCCCCGCGAGGGGGAACGGGCACCGAGGACCGGCTTACCAGCTGCACCTAGCCGCTCTTCATGGCGGGGGTATCGTCGTTCTGCGGCGTCCAGAAATGTCGTCCTGGGCGACGTACGGGTCTTCGATGTCTCGTCTTGTGATTTGGGCGCAAGGACTGCGTGTCCCAAGGTCCGGAGCTGGGACTGTACTGAGTTCCAGACTTAGTGCGTGGGCTGCTCAAGTCCGACTCCTCTTGGCGTCCGTCCACTTCAACTTCTCGATCCCGACTTCTCGATCAGCGGGAAGAGGGGCTCTCCGCAGCTTTCTTTTGACGCCGATTTCTCTGTCGCTGCCGGCGTTCTCGCTCTCCGCTGCCCTGAAGCATACTTTGCTGTCGTGGCAGGCAGCTTTGGCCTAGTCGGCACTTTGGCTGCACTCGGCCCTATCACCAAGGGCTTTCGGGCAGCTGAAGGCTTCGAGTGACGCCAGGTGGCGTGATCTTCCGTTAAGCGTGCGAAAGCTCTGCTGCCGCTGATTGCCTCTGCCTTATATGCTCGTGGCTTCGCCCCGGGCCCTGCCGTGGGTGTGTATGGCTATGCTCTGGGCTCTGCCGCTATGGGCTCTGCCATATATGAGTGGCTCTGCCGCTATGGGCTCTGCCGTGCAAGTAGCTATGCCGACTATGGGTTCTGCCGTGTGTGTGGCTAGGCCCGCTATGGGCTCTGCCGTGTGTGTGTATGGCGGGCTGCTGTGAGGGTTAGGCCAAAGACATTTTATATCAGTAAGATTGCTGGCTTTTGAACTGGCTCCAGGCTCTCTCGAATTTTATTCAAAAGCCAGTGAGAGACTGCTCTAGAGCCAGCCGCTCTCTCGTACGCATACAGCCACAGCCACCGACTGCTTTTGTGCCCACGAATTCCCATAACTCGTAGTTGTTGTTCTTGTGTTTACTCATACAAGCAACCGCATTCTATTTTTAGATTTTTACGCTCTCAACTTTATGAGAGCGGAGAGGGAGCGATTGGCGTGGCCATCAAAAAAGTAGCCACATATTGCAAAACGATTGTATGCTCGTAACGCATCTTACTGATATAAAATGTCTTTGGTTAGGCCATGTGTGTATGTGGCGGGCTGCTAAGAGCGCTGGGCCATGTATGTGACTGCCTTTAGCTGGCTGCTAGCTTAGCTGCAAAGCACCCAGTGCAGGCCTCCATTCTCATCGTCGCAAGTTGTAATGCCGGCCTTGTTCGGCGGTGGCACGTTCTGCGTTGTCGCGAGCAACTTTGAAGATGCTGTGCAGTTGCTAGCTTCGTTCTTCAGGCGCGATCAGGGCGGTTACTCGGCCTGGTGTTAACTCGTCGTAGAGGGTGTTGGGCAGGCGCTGCTCCCGGCCTTGGACAAGAAAGGCGGGGCTGAATCCGGTCGTGTCAGATACGCTACTGTTGACCGCGAGAGATATTTCTGGGAGTAGTTGATCCCAGGTATTCTGCGCTATCATAGTTTTTATAGTGCGATTCGTCCTCTCGGTAGGGTTCTGTCGCGGAGTGTATGGTGCGGTGTGTTGGAGGTTCATTCCCATAGCTTTTCAGAAGGCCTGGAATACTTTGCTCGTGAATTGGGTCCCATTGTCGCAGACGATTTTGGATTCCTCTCCCGGAAGGCTCGCTCCAAATATGGCACCGTGGCTAGTCGCAAGAAGATTAGCTCGTCCCATTTGCTGATCGAATCCAGAAACACAAGAACTGTGTTTCCTTGTTTGGACCGCAGAAGGCGTCCCACGAAGTCGCGCATAAAATCTGGGAAGGTTTATCAACCTGGCGTGTGAACATCTTTCCAGCTGCGTTGGCAGCTTAGGCATTAGTACTTTTAGGCCACCCGCGTACATGTTTTTCGTACGCCCAGGTGCCCGGCGGTTGGATGATCGTGGCACTCTTCTAGCACCCCCTTGCGAAAGCTAGTGCCCACGCACAGTTTCCAGGGGGTGTAATCTTCCTACTCCGGACGAAAACCAATACGTCGGTACAGCAGTCCGTTCTCACCGCACAAATATATTAATATAATAATAAGTAGGATAAGCAGTGGGAAGGAGTAGAAAAAGAGTGAAATATTTGAATTGAATACCGGCGCGCGCAGTTAATCGTGCGAGAAGGGTCACACTGGACCGAGAACGCTAGCCACACTAATTATGTCAAATTCCGATACCACGGCGGGCACACTAAGCTACGGCGGGGTGTATATAATAAGAGCCGCTGGCCATAGGACGGTTGAGGTAAGTCTACCTAGTAGCACACATCCATTAGTCAGCAGCGAAGTCTTTTTTAGGCCGACCGGATCACTCGATCTGGTCCGCTCTATACATTAAAGTTAGTAAGTTCACCAGAAGACTTTCGAGTCCGCCCGCTTTGAAGACTTCCAAATCGGAGCACCCAGAAGACTTGCGAGTCCGATCTTTCTGAAGACTTTCGAGTCCACCAACTACACTTCTCGAGAAGACTTTCGAGTCCACCCCCAACAACACTTCTCTAGAAGACTTTCGAATCCACTTATTATCCACTTAACACTTATCTACAAGACTTTCAAATCCAACAACAACAAGTTTTTCAGAAAACTTTCGAGTCCAACAACCTCTTCTCTTCAAAGATTTTCGAGTCCAACATCAAACTTCCTTCCGAAGACTCTCGAGTCCAACAACACATATCTCGGAAGACTGACGAGTCCAATCGCAAACTCTCTCACGTGGAAGACTTACGAATCCCCAAACCCGGGTATTGGCCTCGCGGAGACGGTACGGCCCAGACGGGAAGGACGACGACCATGTGGCAAGACGTTCCAGCGTTCGAAGCAACGTGAAGTTATTTTCAACTGTAACTTTTAAGAGAAAAAACCTTAAGATACGTTTAAGCCTAAAATCTACAGCACTATACTCTGGGTCCGGGGTCAGAATCTCTTTTTTAGCAACCACATCGGACACAAATAAATGTCTGAGACGAATCCGGGCCATCCCTGAGCCACCCGAACAACGACGGCTCGTCACAAATTGGCGGGTTTCTGTTGAATCCGGTGAAGCATCTTGCAGATCCACTTGCAGGTGTTGTCCTGCACCTGCGCCTGTTGAATCGTTGCGAGTGGCTGGCGAGACAGGGCGTCGGCGTACTGGAATTGCTGCCGTTCCAACGCCCACCGAGCTTCCGTCAGCAGCTCCTTTAATCCCTCAAAAGCCTTTCCCTGCTCCTGTTGCTCCTCCTTTCGGAGGAGTGAAGTCATCGTCTGTACCAAGACGCTATGAACATCTGAACACTTCGCGTAAGTTCTGGACGTGTTCCTGAAGCGTGGAACCGTTCCCTACAATGTCATCCAAGTACGCAAAGGCGTGTGGCTCCATGTCGGGGCCGATGACTGTATCGGAAGCACGTTGAAAAGTTGCCGGGGCCTAATGTAGGCCAAAAGGCATCACTTTCCAAGGCAAGGCTCAGATCCAGCTCGGGACTGTCTCTGGATCTGCGTGTTGGGTCACACGTGATGTGGTCACTCTGCCGTTTCGCTCGTGGCTAATAGATGAGCTCGTGGAGCGGCTTGTTAATGCGCCTGTGGGGCAGCTTGCTGATGCACCTATGTGGTGACTAACTGATGCGCTCATGGAGCGGCTTGATGATCCACCGGTGTTGTGGCTTAGTCGTGCAGCGGCTTGTAATATAATATAATAGACGTTGATGCACTACGGTCAGTACACTCAAGTGGCCCTTATGAAACCAGGCACGTGCCTGTCGGGGTTAGGTATTAGTAGTCGCGATGGAAAATGTAGAAAAGAATACAAGGAAATAAACTACTGGCGTGCTGCCTGAATGTTTGCTTGCATGCGTACTAAGTGTGTTAGGATTAAAATTTTTAGCTTAGGAAGACTATCTACATGTGAAATTATTGAGTACAAATCATTATAACTTGTACACAGTACTCTAAAGGGTTCATGCAGTTCAAATGAGGTTCTACAATGGCGCAAAACTAAGGGTATATAGGATCTAGTATTTCTACTCGGTACGTGGAAATTGAGCTGACCTAACAAGTCAGTACTTTCCACGTCGCTGTGAATAAGATTATAAATAAAAGTAATGCCTAGCATAATTCTACGATTGGCTAAGGAGGGTAAGTTAATTAGGAGAAGTCTACTATGATAGGAGGGTAATCTCTGTTCAGCATCCCAGTTTAAGCCGCGTAAAGCGAAAAGCAAAAAGTTTATTTGAACCGATTCAATGCGTTTACTGTGGACCCCATACTGTGGGCTCCAAACGCAAGATCCATACTCTAAGATAGGACGAACTAATGAAATATATAAAGTTTTAGTTACGTATGGGTCATTGAATTCTTTCGACCACCGTTTAATAAATCCCAGCATACTCCTGGCTTTATTTACCATGCATGAAATATGATCGATAAAGTCAAGTTTGGGATCCAGGCGGATGCCCAAGTCATCAACTGAGTTAATTCTTTCCAAAGAGCAGCAGTTAGGCGTGTAAGTTGCAAGCTTGAGTATGACACGGGAGAATGTCATAAGCTTGCATTTAGAGCCATTTAAGTTTAGTAAGTTTACGTGGCACCAAGTTTGGAAGTTATCAAGATCT
>VNJQ01006618.1:0-13944 GCA_008042515.1 Drosophila truncata | reverse complement strand
ACAGGGTAGCCACCTTGGACCACTGCTTTTCACATTGTTTATCAATGATTTGCCGCAGGTTCTAACTAAATCCAGAGTACTCATGTACGCTGATGATGTTAAACTTTGCTTGCTTTCGTTCTCTGAACACATTTCCTGTATGGTTAACAAAGCCAGAGGCATGCTTGGATTCTTTAAGAGGTGGGCAAAGGAATTTGACTCTCCTTATGTAACGAAGACCCTTTTTACTTCGTTAGTTCGCCCCATATTGGAGTACGGTTCGTGTGTCCTCAATTCGGAGTCCATAGTAACCGCATCGAATCTGTCCAAAAGAACTTTTTACTTTTTGCCTTCCGAGGCCTAGCCTGGGATGTTGACCTAAGATTGCCGTCTTATTCTAGTAGACTTCTTTTAATTAACTTACCTTCTCTAGCTAATCGTAGGACGATGCTCGGCGTCGTCTTTCTACATAAACTTATACATGGTGATGTGGAGAGGCCCTACCTACTAGGCCTTCTCAACTTCCATGTTCCCCGTTTAACATCTCGAACTCATATCCCTTTAGTAATTAACCACTGTAGGCGAGAGTTTGAAGTGCATGAACCCTTTAGGGTTTTATGTACTGATTACAATCGTCTTTTTAACAGTATAGATGGCTTTGAAAGCCTTCAAAGACTAAAGACCGTATTGCTTGTAGAATTAGCCAGAACTGTAACTTAATTTTTCCTCGTTCTGTTATCTATTTTCTTTCTCTCGCGTCTATCTAGAACGCGTTCGTGCCGTACGTCACACGGTTGCGCCCCTCGGTCAGTTGGGCGGGAGGTGGGCGTGGGACCTCGCGCGAAAAAAAAAAAAATAAAAAAAATAAAAAATAACAGTAAGTGCAAATGATCGCATACTAACTGAAAATCGTTACCTAAAGTTCGAGCCGACAATGACCGAACTCGATAGATAAACTCAGCAGCCGACGGACTTTCCTTACTACCATCGAACCTAAGTTTCCAATCATGAATAACTTGTCCAACCTTATTTGAAGAAATATTAACTGACGACCTCTGTGTCGAGTTTCTCAATTCATTATCCTGTAAGGCTGTAATAGCCTGATCATTAGGTGCAGGACGATGCCTTGCACCGCTCTCTTCGCTACTAGCTTGCCTCCCCAATTGACTTTGCTGGATATGCAAGGTCGCATTGATGTGTTCTGAAAGCTTTTCCAACAGAGATCTTTGTTGAGACCCTACGACTGATTTAATTACGTTAATAATTTCCTGTTTATCCATACTATTGGATGTCTCTAAAGGTTCGATCCCGTTTCTTTGCATGGATCTAGTAGTTACGCCCTGTCTTGCATTAATACCTCGGCCTCGGCCTCTGCCTCTTCGGGATTCGGTTCCTTCTACTGAAAGTCGTTCTCCGTTTGAATCTCTGGCCTCTGATGGTTCTGACTGTTCTACATCCATCAATTCGGTCTGCAGATCTAAATTATCGATCGTAAGTAGTTCTGTAGTACAAAGAGCGCGACAAGTAGGACAAGCAGGAGAGCTTCTAAGCCAATTTGTCAAACAAGCATGGTGGAGGGAATGTTTACATGGGGTTGTTGCAACCAACTGGCTTTTCTCGAGCTTAACATGACAAATTCGACAAAACTATGGATTTTTTAGAATATTTCCTATACTATTATCATTGCTATCCATCTTATTGCTCTACTTCTCTTTCCGGTTTAAAAAATCAAAAGTAATATATCTGTCCATTCCAAAAATGCCAATGTCCATATCAAGATACACCAAGTCACTTTTCTCGCTACAAAAAAAACTATAAATTGCTGCGATTTATTGGATTATACTAGTCGAATCTCAAAGATTATCTCTAAAATTGTATTTTCCAGGTATAAAGCAATAACTCTAATTGGTTACTTGTTAACTGTCCTGATCTGGCGAGGTTAATCAATCCAAATTATTGAATTACAATTGCTCGTTCCTTCACTCAGATGCCTGAACTACATAACAAAAACGTTTGAAGGAGTGTGTGAGGTCTTCCGGGTTGGTTCTCACCATGTTTATTTTAAGTGAAAACTCCTATTCCTCTAGCTGACTTTCACTTATCCTCTCATACTACTAAACTACAATTGAAAAGGGTTATTAACAAAGCTAATACGTGGAGTATTAGGACGAGTTCTTCGTCCTTGACAGATCATCGTCGGGCCCCACGTTGGGCGCCATTTTTTATAATGAACCAGTTCTGGTACGGCTGTGGAGTGTCTTCGGGTTCAGCCTCGGCTGGAAAGGGAATCGGATTTTCGTGTACTATACTGCGCTCTGCGCTCAGCTCACCGGTATTGGGGTCGGGGTCCTTTCTATCCCTATAATTTCCTTTTGCACACCAGTCATATATAAAAAAAATAAGTGCACTTGACTGAAACTACGCTAAAAAGACTATAAACCAACAAAAGAATTGCGTCAAATGGTATCCCCAAACGGTGGAAGCGTTGACAGTGGACTTGGTGAACGTTGTCCTTTGGGAGTTATCGAGATGTTAGGATCACTAGTTCGAGCACCCTCCCTACCTTTGGAAATGTGTGGTACCTGATTTAGATTCCCCCTAAAATAAGAAATGAACGCATTACCCTTGATATTTTATCGGCATTATATACAAGGACAGTTCTTATTTATTTACAAAATCATATCGTCTTATTCATATCAATATATATCAAACAAAATAACTAAAGTCTCCATATCGATCGCTATTCAATTCTAAATCATCATTTTTAAACTACTAAGCTCTTTCAAACGCGATGGACTCTTAATATTTACATTGGATTACGAATTAGGGTTTATTTAATCGCTAACAAAAATTAATATATATCATTTTATTCAGAAATACGACATCAAACGATTACTCTCGAAATATACTGGAGATACCAAATTATTAAGCAAATACCATTATAATTCGTTGGGCCCAATAAACCGCTACATGGCTGTAGGTCAATGGTTAGTTATATCATGAATAGTTATACATAAATAAATGTCAGTGTTGCCCCGAAGAATATATCAATAACTTATTTTAAATGAAAACATAGTTTAAGAAAGGGTATTTGCAGGCATATCTAGAGCAAAGGTCGCCTCATATCTATAGTCGATCGTATTTAATCAAAACTAGAACTAAATTTTCAATGCTTCATTTCAATATTTTTCTTTTCTTCAATTAACGTTCAATTATTGTTCAATTATTCATTTTCAATTTATTATTCATTATTCGTTTCAATTTGAATTTCTATCCGACAAGATCGTGTTCAATTAATTTTACGTTCAATCAAATTTCTTTCAATTTCAGTTTTCGTTCAATGTCTTTTTCGACTTAAAACTAAGTTGAATAGATATATATAGGTGGATAACTACATAGCTACGTCTTCACTTAATAATGTTCAAACTAACGTTAATAAAAATGCAAATCAAATTAAATGTTGGTTCTTATAAAGCTCCGGCCATCAGAAGCAACGGCATTGGGTGTTTCGGTTCTCTTTTAATTCCGCGTTCTTCTTCTGAGGCACCATGTATCCGCGACCTAGCTGTACTCACGCGATTGTCGTAGGTCAGTTTTCTTTTTCTTCTATTACCCAGCGTGTTCTTCCTTCTCTGTATGTTTCTCTTCCCGATTGATATACACGTTTGTGCGCCGGTACACTGAAGAAAACTCGTGGCGAACTGCCGTTAGCGGTCCCAATCGCATTGCCTATGCATACGTATATGCATATGTATGCACGTAGCGAAAATGTATGTAGGTGTACACACCGCGTGGTGTGGCTGTACTTAGGCAAGCGAATGGAACCAATAGTACATTGAATTTGGGTAAAAACTAGAGGTCAGTTGCTGCCAAAACTAGCACTTTTCTGGGTTTTAGTTACCTTGTTCTGAATTTTGCT
Organism: Drosophila truncata; assembly: GCA_008042515.1. NCBI lineage: Eukaryota > Metazoa > Arthropoda > Insecta > Diptera > Drosophilidae > Drosophila > Drosophila truncata. Next base: position 10,046 of record VNJQ01006618.1, on the reverse strand, counting down.
TAAATTCATATATTTTTTTGGACGATCCCGGAGTTGCGGTTTTCGCACTCTCTCGCTCCTTCGACGCACTCGCACACACAGCCACTGACCTATCTCAACCCTCGTATTTGATTAATTTTGTTCTAGAATACACTTTTGTTGGTCCGAGAAGGTTTTTATATATTTAAGCACTGCACGTGGGTTTCTATTTTATCGTTTTCGCTGGATTTAGAGCAATTATGTCTGTCGTCTCGGAGTGGAAAAATTTGAATGATCGCGTGGTCGCTGAAACTTTTGCCAAGGCGCAAGTCGAGCGAGCTTTAACGGGCTCTTTCCAGGCAAAAAGTTTGTACGAGCTTTCTATTAACCCCAGTATGCCGAAGAGTGGTTTTGTTTGTGTTCGAACAGAATTTAATAATTTGTATAAATGTTAACTTCTGTTACCTTTCTGGTACACTGGCCACTACAGTTCATGTGTGAACATTCTGCAAGGGGCCAGGAAGAATTAGGGCCTGGAGTCGCCTTGATACATTTATTCGTCTTATTACATATACAATTAAAACTAACATGATTAGAACGTTAAGTCCTTTTAATTCATAATCATTTTCTCTTATTTCTTGTAGTTGATTCTTTAATTTATTTATTTCTTCATTATGGTTAATTACAGGTAATGTTAATGGGTCTCGAACAAAGATTGGAATCTTACTTATATTTCTTACATAAGAGATTGATATAGGTTCATAACTTTCTGACTGAATACTATGATGCGCTACTAATATTTTGTCGTTTGTTTTTATAGTACAGGCAGTTACAATAGTAAGAATTCCTTGCTCAGGCAGATTAATTATTTCTTATGGTAATTTATCACACTGTATCCTAGCCTTTGTTATTTGTTAGCCTACTACCTTTCTTCTGCAGTTCAATCTAGTAAGAATTTTTACGAGATACAGTTTTATAAATACAATTAGAGTGACCACTTGGTTTTAGAGGAGCAACTTCACAAGCGTCATTTAAGCTACTCCAAGGCCGGGTACCTTCACATATGACGTTATTAACTTTCCATTTTCGACATTTATTTAACGCAGCCTCTGTCATCCGGTGATTTGACTCGATTTTAAAATTGTAAACTAAATATTCCAAATTTACGTCTGCCATAATTATATCCTTTTCGTTCTTTATTGGCATTGGAATGACCCTAAACAGATGGGAAGGGTGTCGACTAAATAGCGGAATTTTAACATTTAAGATTAAAACTGAACCATCTTGAACTTGTACTTTCACTACTCTGACTCGGTTGTCCTTTCCTTTATGCATTTCCTCTATTTTTCCCAAGGGCCATCTAGCAGGGTGTTAATTCTTATCTTTTAATATTACTATTTGGCCTTTATTAAAGTTTTGCATACCCACTTCTTTCATCCTTCAGTCTATATTCCAGTTAGAGGGCAAACCTTCATACTGGGTCTTAAAACTGAATAATCTTGAACTTTTACTTTCACTACTCTGACTCGCTCGTCCTTTCCTTTATGTATTTCATCTATTTTTCCCAAGGGCCATCTAGCGGGGTGACAATTCACATCTTTTAATATTACAATTTGGCCTTTATTAAAGTTTGCATACCCACTTACCATTTATTTCTTTGTTGGAAAGTGTTTAAGTAATCATTTTTCCATTTAACCCAAAATTCCCTTTCATTTTTTGTATCAGTTTCCATCTATCCAAATTTCCAAGTTTTTCCTCGGACATTATTTCTATAGGCCTGATCGTCAGCCTACCTACTAGAAAATGACCTGGTGTTAATACTTCCAAATCGTCAATGTCTGTACTGGCTGTTTACAAAGGTCCCGACAGTTTTTGATACTAGTACGTAAGTGCTAAGGTACTGAAATGTAAGTTCCAGTGTTTACTGGAGTCATACAAAATCTTCCCTTCCGTTTTTGTAAGAAATGTCCGCTTTTAGGGTCAATGGTCACTACCACCTCGATTACCGTTCACTAGTACGTAGGGTACCCTGAAAGTACTTATACTTGGGGTAGTGATGAAAGTACACATACTAGGGGTAGTGATGAAAGTACCCATACTATGGGTAGCGATTTATTCTTGAAAAAAAAAACGCTTCTTTTGAAGTTGTAAAGCCTTTCAGAGATGTACTTCAGCTGCTTCCGTCGAGTCAACCTAATAAATCGCGTCTATTAAAGAGAAAATTTACAAAATTATTATAAGATTAATAATAAATCATAATGTAAGCTGGAAATCTATTTATTTAAATTTATTTCATTAAATAAATTGATTCCAACTTTTTTGTAATGCCTATCAAGTAAAAGGAGTATACTAGCTTTAAAGCTGCTTTGTTTTGGACACCGTCCACATTGTATTGCATCACAACGGAATTTCCTAATATGTACTTTAGGTTTTTTTGAATTCCTCCATTCAGAACATACCCCTTTATTCCATCAATCTGTAAAAAAAAATATTATTACAAAATCTTAACCGTATTAATACTAACGTAGAGTCCCCGGTTAGTATCACTCATATTTTGGACCATTTCTTCTAGTTCCTCTATAGTTTGTATAAGAAGGTCTATCTTTTCTTCAATAGCTATATATGATGTAAAATAAATTATTTATTAATGAATTTTTATAAAATGGCTCTAATATAACCTTTTATTTTAGGCATATTCTCCTCCATTTTCTTCTCCATATTATTAATATGGGCTTTCGTCTCGGCTAGGAAGAATACTTTCGTTAGTTTGATTAAGTTAAATAATTTATTGGCACACTTACCACGGGAAGAACGAACCTCGTTTTGAATATTCTGTACAATTTGTTCAAGACGCCCCAAGGTCTCTGAGCAGTTACAGTTGCCAGCTGATGTTGATGCTTTTTCTGGCTCTGTTTTTTTTTTTGATTAATTTTATTTGGTAATTATTAAGTATATTTTAGCACTTACGGGAAATGGAAAAGCCCACTCGCGATTTTTTTTTTTGAGTGACCGGCATTTTAAAAAGAATTGTTTCTTAAAATGGAAGGTTGCGATATAAATTAAAAAAATATAAAAACAATTAAAGGTACGACCATTTACTTAGTTGTTTAAGTGATGTAACATTGGTAATATTATAACATCCTTCAAAAGATGTATTACCACCGCTTTGGACGTAATTTGGATTAGTTTAAAAGTTTCTTCATTTTGGGAGGGTTCAGCATCAGCAATAAAAATTCCTAGGTCACAGGAGTGTATCGGTTGTGTATAATAATTTCGTAGGTTTATATATCGTTTTGTAAAAGTGTCCTCTGAATTCTCCATAATCGATGTATTAATGGCAGGACAATCCTTCAATGTAACAGTAATTATTGGGATGTTTATGTTTTAATATGCTTCCTTTAAAAATAATTGTGTTCCTGGATTTGTAACAGTTTTCTTGAAGTATGACGTGTTGATATGTCTCTTCCATGATACAACTATACAAGGTAGTCCACTCGGCAAAATCATAATCCCTTAATATAAGTGCGAGTGAAATAGCTTTGACAGTTAGTGTGAGTGAAAGGGCTACATAGTGTTTCGATTAACCCTTGAACGGTGCATGGGGCTAAAAGTTTCCTTAGTTATAACAAAAGTTGTAATGTTTATAATTTTATTTTAATTAATTTTAAATTTGACATAATTCTTTGTTTTTGTTGTTTGACAGCCATTCTTCAAGTTCAAGCTCTTGTTCAAGCTCTTAATTCTAAAGAATATACGTATCTTAAAATAAATTTTTTTTATATATACACTAATATCGACCTGCTCAGCGGCGTTTAACAATGTCTGTTTTAAATTTGTTGTTATTTTAAATGTGTCTTTAACAATATGTAAAAATATGTTTTTCAAGTTGTTTTATTTTGTTTTTAAATGCCGATAAAGGTTTCATCAGTCCTCCATGCGAAACCTCATCTACGTATGTAAATGTCGACTCTTTTGCTAACTCGGCATCCTCCGTCGACTCGTTTATCTCTTCTGCTAAGCTGTCATCAAAATCAATTTGGAGATTGCAATCTTCAGGCTCGTTCTCTTTGTTTTCAATATTTTGAACGGCTTGAGAAAAGTCAAGATTAAGCCACTTATTAGAATCGTCTTGCTTGCCATTCAACAATTCTGTATTCTTAGCTAAATAAGATTTTAAGGGTATTAATAACTGAAATTTTTTTTGCTTGGCCACTTAAGGGTTAAAGTTTCTGAAAAAAAAACTCTCCCCACACAACCTTTCAGTTCGACTAGCAGACACGCACTGAAATTAGGGGACCAAAACCCGAACGACTTCGGCAAGCCGAATGGACTACCTTGTATAGTTGTATCATGGTCTCTTCATCAATTCTCCTGTGTATTCACAATCCTATTTGTTTTCATCAGACACTTTTATCACCGCCTACCAATACGAATTCAAAAAGAACAAGAAAGGAAGCTAACTTCGGCTCGCCGAAGTTTATATGCCCTTGCAGATTGCAATTGAACTAAAAAATTAAAATCGAAATTCTGAAATAATAATAAGTGGCCAAATCCAAAATTTGATTAAAATATTTTGAGTAATAGCGAAACTATGAATTTTTTATTATTAACCTGATTGTTCCTATGGCATCTATAGGATATAGTCGTTTGATTTTCATGAAATTAAAACTGAAATCTCTAAAAATATTAAGTGGTCAAATCTTAATCTTGATGAAAATATGTTAAGAAGCTGCGGAGTTATGATTTTTTTGTTATTTTCCTGATTGTTCCTATGACAGCTATAGGATATAGTCGTCCGATTTTCATGAAATTAAAACCGAAATTCTAGAATAATAATTAATGGTCAAATATCAAATTTGGTGGAATTGTATTGAAAACTGACAAAGTTATAATTTTTTTTCGAAAATTTTACCGATCGTTCCTATGGCAGCTATATGATATAGTCGTCCGATCCGGCCCGTTCCGACATATGTACGAGCGAGAGTATATAGAAGACTAACTGCAAAGTTTCATTCAGATAGCTTTAAAACTGAGGGACTAGTTTGCGTAGAAATTGATGCTGATCAAGAATATATATACTTTATAGGGTTGGAGATGTCTCCTTCACTGCGTTGCAAACTTCTAACTGAAACTATAATACCATGCAAGGGTATAAAAATATAGAAACTTTGTAACACTGAAATTGCAACTTTCGGCTTAACCGATCATAGATGGCGGTATAGCTTTTTTATTGCCGTAAAAGTTTTTGCATTCGAATTTTATATAGTGCCATCTAGTTGTCAGAATTTTAAAGAGAACGTATATAATCAGAAGTAAATGTAAAATGCTTATGTAAACATTAAACTGTAAATATTGTCCTCTGTATGTAATTCATTAAAATGTTAAAATGATTAAATAATAAATTATACACAGCCCAAAGCCTCAATAGCGAAGGCTGAATCTATTCCTTTAATATAATAATTTTTAATTTATTATAATTTATATGTGTACAATGTATGTACACTGTACATGTTTATATTTTCTATTATTTATAATAATAATAATTCGTAATGCATAGAAAACATTTTAATCTCTTTGAAAATTGTTAAATAATTTTAAAAATTATTAATGTGGCGTGGTGTTACTCTTGTTGTAAGTAGTTTGGTGTCCGTTTACTATGGGGTCACCATAGGAAGTACTCTATGGTAAGTAGTTTGGTGTCCGTTAACTATAGGGTCACCATAGGAAGTACTCTATAGTAAGTAGTTTTGTGTTCGTTTACTAAAGGGTCAATTTAGTGAGTACTCTGTTGTAGGTAGTTCGGAACCAGTCACAATAGGGTGATATGTAGTTCACTGTTCGCTTACTATAGGGTCACCATAGAAGTACTCTATAGTAGTCAGTTCGGAACCGGTTATAATAGGGTGATACGTGGTTTCAGTTCGTTTACTATAGGGTTAGTAAATGTAAGTACCAATTTACGAACTAGTAGGTAAGTAATCAATTGGTGACTATTACCACTTACACTTACTTACACGTACTGTAGGGTAAATACAGCTTCAAATTGGCATAATAGGGTTGCCATCTCCTCATAAGTCATATTATTATCCCCTATTATCCTATTAAGGTGATATTTTACTGATTTTACTCCCGTCTCCCAAATACCTCCAAAATCGGGTGCTGCCGGGGAATAAAATGCCATTAATTTTCATTTTCTAATATGGGAATAATTTTACAATTTTTTTTAGAGCCTTCATGAATTCAATTTTCTGGAAGCACCCACAAAATTCGTACCATTATCAGAAAATTTGCTAGTAAAGGCATGCTGCTAAAAGGCATCTGAAGTCGAATCACTAACAACTTCTAAATAAATGGCCTTTGTTGCCATGCATACAAATACAGCAATGTAGCCCTTATAAGTTTTTTGTCCTTGATTAATGGATGTTTTGTATTAAATTCAGCTTAACTGTTGAGGCTTCGGGATGTGTATAATTTATTATTTAATGTAGCCCTTATAAGTTTTTTGTCCTTGGTTAATAAATGTTTTGTATTAAAATCAGCACTAGAGTTCTGTAATCTACCTACCTTAAAAGTCCGTCATTATCCAAAAATGGATTCAATCCTAATATTTTGCTCTTCATACCGATTTCTTTCTGTTTTCTTAAGCAAATTATCTCAGAACTAAACTGAAATCTTGTTGTTTTTTAATTATCAATACACTGGATTTCTTTAGTTCTACTACTGTTAGATATGTGGGAAATTATTTATTTTTTACATTTAATTCAATGAATCTTAACATATATGCAATAATTCTTTTTAATTTTTGCATTTGGCCCTACTGCAGCCCACATATAACTCAGCTCGGTCCATCCGAACGGTAGTGTGGACTACAACCTTAGTGTAAGAGCTATCTAAATGAAAGACGACCACATTTGTTGAGTTATAATTTCAAACTGTTTTATTTCGTGAAAGTCCTAGCTTATATAACTAACATGAAAATCGCATAGATACCTATCTCTAGAGCCACGCATCGCCGCGGCTACCTGGTGACCCGAGCAGGTACCCTTTTATAAGTGCGATAGGAGACATCTCAGGTACTCCAATAGCACTTATCTTAAACATATGCTACAACCGCTCACAGGCAGCCAAGTTATTTAATAAGTATCATTAACATTTATTTTGGATAACAAATACCATTGATATTTCTAAATTTATGATACGAGAAAAAATAATGTCGTCTCAAAAATAAATTCATGTACATGCATGAAGACTGACTCTTATGAATAGTTATACCTTCTGCAGAAGCAACTGGAAACTGCCTACGATCTATACTAACATTCATTTTTTCTATACTGAAAGCTCCTAACTGATTTGACTATTGGAGTCCACGTAGGCACAGATGGATTCCTCCGTTTTGAACGTGCTCCGACCCTATCTACTTCAAAATCCACCCATAAAACTATCGGATGACTGTTTGGATCTAAATCTATCTGCCTAAGAATGCCTATTAACGTGTTTGAGGGGAGGGAAAACGGTCGATGTGGAATCCCTCACCGCTGTCTCCAATAACTCGTAGCCGGTCGGCCACACTGCTCCTATGTTGAGATAGGAAGATTATGGTGGAAGGGAATACCGCTGGCCTAGTGACTCAGTCAGTATAATAATTAGTAAAAGATTTAACGGCTAAGTGCCAGAGTTTCATTAATAGAAGCTGGTGCTCTTAATTTATTGAATATAAAATATAAACTGAACCTTTGAATTAACAAAAGCTCATGCATGATCGGATGCCCGTGCAGACCGCTGACCATGCACATTTTGCAAAACTCATACGATCGCTGACAGCCAATGAGCCAAAGCCACGGCCCATAATGGCACAATATGTCGGCTCAGCTCTCGGGCCCATTTGGGTGGAACAAAACCAAGGTGGACCATACATGAGTGGTATAGGAAAAGTAATAATAATAATAATAATAAATATTACTAATATTAATAAATGATTAATAGTAAAAAATTATTAATATCAATAAATGATGGGTAATAAAAATGATTAATATAAGTAAAGAGAATATGAATTGGACTGCTCAGCCTAAGCCGGGAGTTGGTTGTTAACTTGCCTGTTGCTCCATTTACTAAGCCATCTCCTGTATCTACATTAACCGCCATCATATATTTCGCTGTCGTCTTTAAAATTAATGAAAACTTCGGATCGCCGAAGTTTATATAACCTTGCAGATTGCAATTGAACTATAAAATTAAAATCCAAATTCTGAAATAATAATAAGTGGCCAAATCCCAAATTTGATTAAAATATATTCAGAAATAGCGAAACTCTGAATTTGTTATTATTACCTTGATTGTTCCTAAGGCAGCTATTGGATATTGTTTATGAGGAGGCTTAGATGCCTGGCAGATAGTGCATAAACTATTGCCTTTTGTTGTCGCAACTAGCACTTGGAACTAGGTGGTTGGTTTTGGTCGGTGAGTGAGGGTCTGAAGACACAGAGACAGCCTCTGATGCATGAGTAAAAGCTTGGTTTGAGGTAGAACTCTTACTGATTTTAATAATAAAACTTAACGAAATTTATAGGTACAAAAATGCTTATGCTAACAGAAATAACTTATAAAGAATAATGTGGGTCAATTTGAAAGTGTTATTGCGAGCAACTGAGACCACTGCCCCAGTTCATTTCCATGTATCAGCAGACTATGCATATTAGCTTGACCTGGTAATTGATACATTATTTACGATAAATGCTGTGTTTGAAATAGTATTGCTGATTTTCATGAAATTAAAACTAAGATTCTCAAAAAATATTAAGTGGCCAAATCTCAAATTCGATGAAAATATGTCGAAAAACAGCGAAGTTAGGATTTTTTCTATTATTTTTCTGATTATTCCTATAGCAACTATAGGATATAGTCGGCCGATTTTCATGAAATTAAAACTAAAATTCTTATATAATATTAAGTGGCCAAATCTCAAATTTGATGAAAATATGTTAAGAAGCTGCGGAGTTATGATTTTTTTTAATATTTTCCTAATTGTTCCTATGACAGCTATAGGATATAGTGGGCCGATTTTAATGAATAATAATTAATGGCCAAATATCAAATTTGGTGGAATTGTGTTGAAAACTGACAAAGTTATATTTTTAGCTTTTTTTGTTTCAGAGACGTTGATGCACTACGGTCAGTACACTCAAGTGGCCCTTATGAAACCAGGCACGTGCCTGTTGGGGTTAGGTATTAGTAGTCGCAATGGAAAATATTGAAAAGAATACGAGGAAATAAACTACCGGCGCGCTGCCTGAATGTTTGCTTGCACGCGTACTAAGTGGGTTAGGATTAAAGTTTTTAGTTTTGGAAGACTATCATGTGAGATTATTGAGTACAAACCATTATAAATTGCACACAGCACAGGTTTTAAATAAAAGTAATTCCTGGCGTAGTTCTACGATTGGCTAAGTATGGTAAGTTGATTAGGAGAAGTCTACTATAATACGAGGGTAATCTCTGTTCAGCATCCCAGTTTATGGCAAGAGTCAACGGCAGTTAAGACTCCGCCACCCGCTGTTAAAGACTGTCTAATTTGTAAATTGTGTACTTAATCGGAAGAATTTCGGAGCAGAGGATCTATGGCTTCAACCAGGTTTCAGTGAACACCATTTCATGGGATACAAAAGAAAAACTATTAGAATAGAGTTTTGGGAGCTTGCTGCGAAAACTCCTAGTGATCTTATAGAAAAGTTGTAAGGAATAGGTTAGTTTTTTCGGTCAGAGGGTACAGCGGTGGACACTGAGGCTTCTGACGGCCTGTGTAATTGTGATCCCACATGCCGTGTTTTCTTCTTTCGAGCCTCGTACTCCTTGACTGCAACGTCCACAGACCAGAAGTCATCCAAGCAAATAGAGTCAATGAGTTAAGCTGAGAATTTATATTAAATGATAAAATAAAATAAAATAAAATTGTTCAACCTTAATATTATTAGGTTCTGTTTTGCCTTGTATATAGGCTAGAATATCAAAGGTAATCCTTGAAACAAATATTGTTTTCTGCTGTAAGGGTCCTGCTGCCTCCTTTTATTCGCAGTCCTAGGGCGACTGCAGGG